>BDMC01000009.1:929684-1146949 GCA_002003505.1 Xylariales sp. No.14919
TATTATTTTTTTATTTAATATTATATTTAAAATATTAGCTTTTAATATTTTTATTAATATATAAATAAAACTTATTTATTAAAAAAAATATTTTAAAGCTATATTAATTTAAAGTTATAGTTTAATTATAGCAAATTATTAAAAAAATGCTTAAAAGAAATATTATAATTATTTTAAAATATTATTTATATTATATTATTAAATTTTTAAATTTTAAAGTAATGCTTATGTTATATATATTTAGCGCTTATATAAAGTAAAATATTTTTATTATAGTTAAAAAAAAAAAAAAAAAAAAAAGGCTTTTATAATAAAAAAAAAAAAAAGTTATAATATTTTTTTTTAGTATTTTTTAAAGTTTTTATATTTTTAATTTATTTTTATATATTATATTATTTATATAATATTTTTATTTTTATATTTTTTTTTTTAAAATATTTTATATTTTATTATATTATATATAACTTTTTATTATATATAATCTTTTTAAGCTTTTTTTATAAATGCTTTTATTTATATAATTAATTTATTTATAAATATAAAAATTTTTAATATTTAATTAAATATATATTTAATAAAAATATTTATAAAATTATTTTTATTATTAATTTATTATATATTAAAATTTTTTTTTTTTTATATAACTTTTATAATAATATAATATTTATTATAAAGTATTTTTTTTATATAATTTTAAGCTTTATTAAATAATTATATAATAATTTTAAATTTAAATATAAAATAGCTAAAATTAAAAAAATTTTAAATATAGTTATAATTTTTTAAATTATTATATAAAAAATAATTATATTATTAAAATTATTAATTATATTATATAGCTTATTAGCTAGTATATTTTTAATAACTTTTTTATATTTATTTAAGTTTTAATATATAATATTTTTTTTTATTTTAAAGTTTAAGTTTTATTTTATATAATATTTAATTATTAATATAATAAAAAATTTAAGCTAAAAGTTTATATTAATATTATTAGCAAATAATTTATTTATAAAAATAAAAAGCTTTATATAATATAAATTTAATAATATATAAGTTAAACTATAATTTTAATTATTTATTTATTATTTAATTTTTTAATTTAAAGTTTATATATTAGCTAATATAAAGTTAGTTATTTATATTATAGCTAATAAGTTATATAATATTTTTAGCTAGCAGCTATTATTAATATATATTTTTTTTATATATTAAAAAATATATTATTATATAAAGTTTTTTATATAAAAGTTAATTTTAGCAAGTTAATTTATTTAACTTTTTTAAATTAAAATAATATTATTTTTAAATAATAAATTAATTTAGCTTTTATTAAATTTTATTAAATAATTTACTTATAAAACTTTTTTAAGCTTTATATAAAATTTTATTTTTTATAGCTTTTATTTTTTTTTAAAAAAAAAAATTAAAATTATAAAGCTAAATATATTATTTGTTTATAAGCTAATAATTTTAAAGTTATTTAATAGCTTTATAAATATTAATAAATATAAATTATATATAAATATATTTATTTTTAAATTTTAATAATAATATTAATAATAAATTTTAAATTAATATAAATTTAACTTTATTAAATTATATAATAATTATATAATTTTTAAAACTATTTTTTTTAAATATTTAAATTTTAGTTTTAAAAAAAGTTATATAATAATTTTTTAAGTTAGTTTATTTTATAATTATATATATACTTATATAATATTTTATAGTTTATTAAAAGCATTAAAGTTTTATATAAAAAAAAATTTTAATATAAATATTAAATATTAACTTATTTTTTAAATTATAAATAACTAAGTTAATATTATTTTTTTTTTATATTATTATATTTTTATATAATTAGCTTAAACTTTTTATATAGCTTAATTATTTTTTTTTAATTTTTTATATAAAGTAAAATTTAAAAATATAAATATTATTATATTAAATTAAATTATATTATATAAATTAAAATATGCTTTATATAATAAAGTTATTAATTTTAATTATATTTAACTTTTTAAATAATATTTTAAATATATTAATTATTTTATTTTTATATAGCTTAATAGTTAATATATAGCTTTATTTTTTTTTAAGTTAAAAATATATAATTAATTTATTATATAAAAAAAATATAAAAGCTAATATTTTTTTTTAGTTTTTTTTTTTTTTTTATATAGCTAAAAGTTAAAAAAGTTATATAGTAAATAGTTTTTTTTTTAAGTTATTTAAAAATAAATCTTTTAAGTTAATTAAAAGTAAATTTTTTAAATTATTAAAAAGTAAATTTTTAATTATATAATAATATAACTTAATTTATATATATTAAAAATAAATTAAACTATTTATTAAGTTAATAATTATATTAAATTTTTTAATTAATTATATTTTATATAAACTATTTTTTTTTTTTTATATTATATAAAAACTTTACTTTAAAAAAATAAAAATAGCATATTATATAAAATAAGTTTATTATATTAATTAATTATATAATTAATTTTAACTTTAGCTTTTTTATTATATAATATTTTTATAGCTTTTTTAATTGCTTTAGTTTTTTATATAATATTTAATAAAAAAAAAAGTTTTAATTAATTTTAAAGTAAGCTTTAAAAATTAATAATATTAATATAAAGCTATTTAATTTAATAATATTATTTAATATTTTTATTATTATTTATAAAATTAACTTTTTTTTTATATAATAATTAATTTTAGCTTTAAAAATATTATATATATAATAAAATAGTTTATAAGCTTATTTAATTTTATTAATTGCTTAATATATTTTTATAAATATTATATAATATTATATACTTATAACTTTTATTTACTTTTAAAACTTTTTAAATAAAAAATTTATTTTTAAATTATATATAATATAATTAAAAAGTTTTTAATATATATTAATTTAATATTTATATAAATATAAATTTAAAAAATATTATTATTTAAAATAATATTATAATATTAATTATATAAAAAACCTAGCTATTTTTTAGTTATATAATATTAATAATTACTTTATAGTTAAAATTATAATTATTTTTAATTAAAAATTTAAACTTTTATAATATTTAGTTATATAATTAATAATAATAATAAAACTTTTAAATTTTATTTAAAATAAAATAGTTTATATTATAGTTTATATAATTAAATATATTATATAATCTTTTTATATAAAAATAACTAAAATAATAATATAACTATTATAACTTTATTTTTATAAAATAAATATTAGCTTTATATAAGCTAATATTAAAAAATAAATATTTTTATTTTTATATAATAAATATAATTTTTTTATTTTTTTATATAATTATATTTTTTATATTATTATAATATACTTATAGTTAGTTAATATTTTTTAATAAAAAAAATATAAAGCTATTTAAAATATAATATATAATAATATTTAGTAAATTATTTATTTATATAATATTTATAGCTATAATAATATTATTTTTTTTAAACTTAATATTTATAATTTTTAAAGTTTAGTTAACTTTTATATAAAAATAAATTTTAAAATATGCTTTTAATTATACTTTTTTTATTATTAAATAATTTAAAATGCTTATATTTTAAAGTTTATTTTAATACTTTATATAATATTAATTATTTAAAATAAATTAGTTATATAAAATGCTTATATTATAGTTTTAAATATTTTTTTTAATTATATAATAAAAAAATATATTATTTATAAAAAATTAAATAAATTGCTTTTTAATTTTTTTATTAATATTTTTATTACTTTTATTTAATTTAAAATATTTTTTATATTTTATTAAAAATAATAAAAATTTATTAAATATAAATTATAAGCTATTAATTATTTTATATAAATTAAAATATTAGTTTTTTATATATATTTATTTTTATAAAATATATTTAATTAATTAGCAACTTTTTTTTTAATATATAAAATAAATTTTATTTATATAAAAATAAAAGCTTTATTTTTATATTTATAACTATTTTTATTATATATTAAACTAGTTTTTATATTTTAATTAAAACTTTAGTTTAAAGCTTTTTATATAATTACTTTAAATATATTATTTATTAATAAAATATATATTATTATTTTTTTATATAAAGCTTTTTAATAATATATTTTTTATTATATAAAAGTAAGCTTATAAGTTAATAAAAAAGCTTTTATATAATAGCTTTTAAAATATAAAAGCTATATTTAACTTTATTATTTTATAATATATTTATATAATAATTATATTTAATTAAATTTTTTTTTAATAACTTATATTAAATACTTATTATATTTTTATAAGCTTATTAATTATTAAATTTAATATTATATATAATATTAAATTTAAATTTTTTTTTTATTTATATAAAAATAATTATAATTTAATTAGCTTAATAATAACTATAATTTATATTTATATTAAAATAAATATTTATTATATAATAAATTTTATTTTAAATTTTATTAAAGCTAATATAATAAATATAATAATTTTTTATATAACTTTATAAAATAATTAAAAATATTATATAATATTAATTTTTAATAATTTTAAATTTTTAATATATATTAATAAATAGTTATATTTTATTATATAAAAAATTATATAATTTATTTAAATAGTTTTATTTATATTTTTAAATTTTTTAAAATAATATATATTTTTAATAAAAAATAAATTTAATATTAAGTTTATTAAAGCAGGTTTTAATATTATATATAAATATATTTATTGCTTTAAACTTTAAAAAAAATAATATATAATAAAATATTTATATATAAATTAAAAGTTTAACTTATAGCTTAGCTTTAATATATATTTATATATAAATTTTAATTAAAACTTAATAATTAATTATATAAAGCTTTAAATATATTAAACTTTTAATATTTAAAATTATATATTATTAACTGCTTTTAAATATAAGTTTTTTTATTATATAAAACTTTAAAAAATTAATATATTTTAAAAGTTTAATTAAAATTATTAGCTTAATATAAGCAAAGTTAATATATATTATATAATATTTATAAAGTTATATATTAATAAAAAGCTTAATTAGTTATTTTTTATAAAATAGTTTTTTTTAAATATTTATATAAAGTTATTTAATATATTTAACTTTTTTTATTTTTTTAAGTATATAAAAATTTTTTTTTTTTTAAAACTTTAAGTAATTTTTTACTAGTTATATAATATATTTATTTAAAATAGTTTATTATTTAGCTTTTAAAATCTTTTATATATTTTATATATATTATATTATTTTTATTTATTATATAATAATAATAAATAGCTTAATAAGCTATTTATATATTAAGCTATTATTTAATTATAGTTTTAAAGTTAATATTTATATTTTATTATATTATATTAATATAAGTTTATATAATATTTAAGCTAATTTTAATTTTTTTAGCTATACTTTTATATATATTAAAGTTGCTTAATTAAAAGTTTATAAACTAGTTTTATAGTTTTATTAATTTTTTTATATTATAAAATATAAAAATATTTATTTTAGTAATTATTATATAATAAATATATTATTTTGCTTTTATATAATAATTTATTTAATATAATTATATATTATTTTTTTTGCTATAATATAATATTAAAAGTTTAGCTTTTTAAGTTTTTAGCTTAATTTAATATTATATAGCAATAAATTTAATTTTTTTTTTTTATTTTTATAAATAAAAAATACTATATAAATATAAACAATATATAAACTAAAATAGCTTTATATAATAAAATAAGTTAAAATATAATATAAAAAACTTAAGTATTAATATTTTAAAGTAAATTTTATTTTTATTTTAGCTAATTTATAATATATTTTATAACTATTAATTAATATTAAATAAGCTTTATATAATTATATATAAAATAAAGCAAATAAAATATAATTTTATATTATATTATATTAAATGCTTTAACTAAAAAAAAAAAAAGTAAAACTTTTATATAAGCAAAGTTTTTATTTAATATAAAAACTTTTGCTAGCATATAAAACTAAAAAAATAAAAAAATAAGCATTATTATATATAAAAATATTATTATATAATAAGTTTTTTAAATGCTTTTAAGCATAGTTAATATTAATGCTTTTAATAATAATATTATTAAAATAATTAACTTAATTTTAAAAAAAATATATTAATTTATTAAAAATATACTTTAGTTTTTAAATAATTTTAAAAAGCTAATTTAATAATATATTAACTTTAAAAATATTAATTAATATTAGCTATTTATTTTACTTATTATTTAAGTTTAATAAATTAAATAAATATTTATAGCTATAATAATTATTAGCTTTATTATTAAAAATTTTTTTATTAAATATTTTTAATATATTAAAAATATTAGCTAAGCTTATAAAATATAATATATTATTTAACTAATAATTTAACTATATATTTTAAGTTTTATTTTTTATTAATATTTTTATAATTACTAATTTATTACTTTTATAAATATTAATAAGCTATTTTTTAAAATTTAAAAAAAAACGCTAAAATTTTAATTATTTAAAATATTATATATTAATAAACTAAAAATATTAGCTATAAAATTAACAATAATTTATAAAAAAACAAAGTATTTATTTACTTTAAATAATAAATAAAAATAAAAAATAAGTATTATTATTTTATAACTTGCTAATATTATATAATTTTTGCTAGCTTATATTATAAATATTTTATATTTATATAATTTAAGCTTATTTTAAAAAAAAATTAAAAGCTTAAATATTTTAATTTAAATTGCTAATTTAAAGTTAATTATTTTATAATAGTTTATTTTATTATATATATAATTTATATTATTTAAAAAATTTAATATTAAAAATATAGCTTAATTATAAATTATTAACTAAATAAATAAAAATTAATTAAGTTTAAAGTTTTTTAAATATATTTAATAATATAATAAAAATAATAAATATATATATAATAGTTAGTTTTTATTTGCTAACGCTTTTAAAGTAAAAATTTTTAAATATAATATTAATAAAATAAATTAAATAATATTATTTATAAAACTAATAAGTTATAATATTTATAAAAACTTTTAATATATTAATAATAATATAATTTAATATTTAAAAATAATTAAAACTAATTTATATATATTTTTTATTATTAATTATATAAAACTATATATTTTTTATATTATTTTTTAAAAGTAATACTTTTTTAACTTTTATATTATTAATAGTTTTTTTAATTAATATTAATTAAATATTATTTTTTTTATTATTTTTAATAAATAATATAAAAAAGTAAAATTAAATAATTAATAGTTTAATAAATAAAACTAATTTTTTTGTTTTATTTTTATAATATTTTATTATAATATTATTTAATTATTTTTAAAGTATATAATATTTTTATTTTTTATTAATTAATTGCTTTTTTTTATATTTCTTTTTACTTTATTAGCAATATTTTTTATGCTAAAATATTAAAAAAAAAATATAATATTAAATAGTATTTATTTTAAAAATTAATAATAATTTTTATTAAATTTATAAAATATTTTTTATTATATCTTTATTATTTTTTTTTAATAAAATAATATTATTATTAATATTATTTTTATTTACTTTTAAAGTAATAAAAAATAAAAAGTTTAAAAAATAATTATATTTTTTTTAAAATTTATTAATTTAATTTAATATTTTATTTAAATTTTTATTAAAAATTTAATATATATTATTTTTATTAACAATAAAATTTTAACTTTATATTAAAAAAACTTTTACTTTTAAGCTATTATTTATTATTAATATTAATTAAGCTTTTTTAAAATTAGTTTATATTATTATTTAAAAATTTTATTTGCTAATATTACTATTAATATTATTATAGTTTTTATTATTATAATTATTTTATTTAGTTTTTAAATTTATTTAGCTTTTATATTTAATAATATTAATTTTAAGTTAAAATTTTTTTAATAAATTAAATAGCTAAAAAAAAAAAAAATATTATAGTTATTATAATAGTTTTTATATTATTATTTAGCTTATATAATTAATAATTTAACTATTATTATAATATTATAAATTTTATTTTTTAAATTTATTATAAATAGTTTTTTAATATTTTCTTTTAAATATATTGCTATTTTTATTTTTAATAAAAACTTTTATATATTACTTTTTAATATTTTATTATTTAATTTTTTAAGTTATTAATAATATTAGTTTTATTTTAATATATTATAATTTAAACTTTTAAATAATTATTTAAGCTATTATAAATATATAAAGCTTATTAATTTTTTAATAAAAAACTAGCTTTATTATATTATTTAATTTTTTTATTAATATAATTATTAGCTAAAAATTTATTTTTATTTTTAAATAAATACTTTAAATTATTATTTTTAATTATTATAATATTTTTATTTTTGTTAAATTTTTTTTTATTAGTTTTTTAAACTTTTTATAATTAAAAAAAATTTAGCTTTTTTTTTTAGTTAATAAAGCTATAAATTATTTAACTTTAGCTAATTTTTTATTTAAAAAAATATTTATGCTTAAATAATTAAAAACTTAAATAATATTAACTTATTATATTAAACAATTTAATTTTAAAATATATATTAAAACTAGTTTTAAATTATTATAAATAAAAATTTAATATTTAATTTTTAATTATAAAATATTAATATAATAATTAAGTTAATATTTTTTAAAGTTTTTATTTTAACTTTAATTATAAATTTAAAAACTTAAATTAGTTTTAATAAGCTATATTATAAATTACTAGCTAAATTAATAAAAATTTAATTAATTTATTTATTTATAACTTAATTTAATATATAGCTATTTAAAAAACTATTATAAAATATTTATATTTATAAAAATAATATTATTATATTATTGCTTTAATTTATTATAACTAATTTAATTAGTTAGCTTAATTAATAATTTATATATAAAGCTAGTAAAAAAATATATTAAAAAGCTATTAAAACTTTTAATTATTTTAATAACTTTATTAATTTATAATATTATTTAAATTTATTAACTTTTAATTTTAATAAGTAAAAATTATAATAGTAACTTTTTTATTTAAATTATATATTTATTAATTAAATATTAAATAAAATTTAAATACTTATTTATTTTTATTTTATTTGTTATTTTTAATAGTAAAGCTATATTATAAAAATAGTTTAAAGTAATATAACTAAATATAAACTAAATAAATTATTAAAAAAGTTTTTTTAATTTTTATAAAAGTTTTAAATATAATTTTAATATTATTAAATATATAATATTGCAAATATTTTTATTAAAAACTTTAATAAGATTTTATTTATTATATTAAGCTTTTTAACAATTAATTTTAGCTTAATTATTTATAAGTTTTAGTTATATTAATAAAAATATTATTAAAATAAAAAATAATATATAATTAAAGCTTAAGCTTAATTTAATAACTAATAAAAAAACTAAAGTAATATTTTTATTAATATTACTTATAAAAATAAAAAATATTAACTATAAAAGTTTATAATATATTATAAATTAAAATTTATTATATTAATTATTATTTACTAATAATAAATATTAAAAGTATTAATTATTATCTGCTAATAATAAATATTAAAAATATTAATTATAAAATATATTTAAAGTATTTATTTTTAATATATTTTTTTTAATAATTAAAATAAATATTTATTTGCTTTATTTTTTTAAAATATATATTAAGTAATTATATAAAGTTTATAACTAATTAAATAATAAAATATTTTAATAATAAAAATAGCAAGCATTTTATTAAGCTAATAAAAGCTAAAAAATTTAATAATAATAAAAAAAATAGCTTAATTAAATTATAATATATAAAAGTTATTAAATAAAATAAATTATTAAATAATAAAAGTAAATAATTTAGCTTTTAAGCTAAAAATAATTTAATAAAAACTTTTATAATAATTTTAAGCAAAATCTTTTTTTTTATATTTTATAATTTAATTATTTTTTATTTTTTTATATATAAATTATAATAAATATATTATAATTATATAAACTTAAAGATTATTTTTAAAAGTTTTTTAGCAAATTTATTTTTAAATTATATTATATTTTACTTTTATAGTTAAAAAAAAATTTTAAATTAAAAAATAATTATTTTAACTAAAGTATTAATTTAATTTAATTATATAATAATAATTTAATAATATAAATATTATATTTAATTAATATTAGTAAATTTTTTAATATTAATATATTATATAAATAAGTTAATTATTTAATTAATTTAATTATTTTTTTAAATATTATTATATTTAATTAAAATAAATTAACTATAATATATTAAAATTAATTAAAATTAATTAAAATTTGCTTTAATATTACTATTTATATTTATTTTATATATATATATATTATGTTTAATATTACTATATATATTATAACGCTAAAAATTACTTTAAGCTTTTTTTATAAAATAATTACTTTTGCTTTTTTTTTTAATTACTTTATTATTACTTTTTTTTTTAGCTTAAACATTATTATTTTTAGCTATAATAAGTAATTTTTTATATTATAAACGTTTATTTTTAGTTTTTTAGCATTTAAAAAATATATAGTTAGTTTTTTAAAGCTTAGCTATATTTTTTTTAAAAATAGCTACTTTATATATTAACTTATATATAGCTTTTAATAATTAAATATAAGCTTTAATAATTAATATTAAAAAGCTATTTAAATATTTTAAGATTTAGTTTTTAATATAAACTAACTAAAAAATAGCTTTTTTAATAATAATAAACATTTTAAAAACTTAAAAAATAATAAATAATTTAAGCTTTAATAATAATATTTTAATAATATAACTAATATTTAATGCTAAAATTATACTTTTAAAATTAAAAGAAATAAGTTTAATAGCTTTAAAATTTAATTATATAATTTTAAGCTAAAAAGCTTTTTAATATATAATATAAAAGCTATATAAGAAATTTTTTTTTATAATATAAGTTTAATAGCAGTATATTAATTTTTTAATAAACTTATTATATACTTTTTTTAAAATAAAAAAGCAAAAAATATTTAAAAGCTAAAGCTTATAAAATAAATAAGCAAGCATATAAAATAAAATTATATTAATAAATTTAAAATATTTATTAAATTTTATTAAATAATAGCTTTTATAACTATTTAACATAAAAAAATATTTTATATTTTTTATTTAATTTTTAGTATATAAATTAAAATATATTGCTTATTTTAAACTTTTTTTATTAATTGTTTAATTATTATTTAAAACTATAATTTACTAGTTAAAAAATAAAAAATTATTATAAGTTTATAATATAAAGTAAGTTTTATTTACTAAAATAATATAAGTAAATATAATAAAACTATTTATATTAATAGCTTAAATAGCTATAAACTATTTTTAATTGCTTTATTATATTTAATAAAGCTTTTTATATTATTTAATACTAGTTATAACTATATTAAATAATATTATATTTATTATAAACTTTATTTTATTAAAGTTATAAATACTTTTTTTTTAAATATTATATATAATAATTATATTTGCTATTATTTAAAACTATTTGTAATATATATTAAAATTTTTATAAAAAATCTTTTAATAATTAATTTTATAATTAAAATATATTTTTAATTTAAAGCAGCAATATATAAAGTTTAAAGCTTAGTTTTTACTAACTAAAAATATATTATATTTACATAAAAAAATATTAGCTATTTTTTTAATATTTTAAAGCTAAAAAAAAAACGCTTGTAAATTTAAGTTTATTATTTTATTAATAATAACTTACTTTTTAGTTTTTATAAGTTTTTACTTAAAAAAATAAATTTTTACTTATAAGCAAATATTATTTTTATATTAGTTATAAAAGATAATATAAAAAATTTAATAATATTTAATAGCTTTTTAAATAAAAAAACGCAAGTTTTTATAAATTATATTAATTATAAAATTAATATAAGCTTTTTATAAAAAAAATTATATATTTAATTATTAAAAAAAATATAATTAAATATAAAAAGTAAAAATATTTAAAAAAGTAATTAAGTTAATTAAATAATTAACTTATTTATATAATATATTATAGCTAGTTAGCTAAATAATTAAAAAAGCTTATAATTAATAATAATAATTTTATAATAAAACTTTAAAATAAATTACTAGCTATTATATAATAATATTATACTTAGTTAAAATATTATATACTATAATATAATTATATTATAAAATATAATTTAGTATATTTATTAAAGACTTATAACTGTTGTTATATATATAGCTATCTTAGAAAGCTAAGCTAGCATAAAAGGGAAATATGTGCCCTTACCAGGTCCTGATTACGTAAGCGTAGGTCATGTGACACTACATAACTGTAGGAAATCGAAGTCCATCGAGAAATACCGAACGGGAACCGATGGTAGGCGTTCTCGCTACCCGATAACCAAGCCACGCTCATCACGACTAAGCAACCGGATAGGAGCATCAACGCAGTCGGCGCATAGTTGAACACGCTTGAGATGCTTCAGTTGCCGAATATGAAATGATAGAAACCTATGGAAATAATAAACGAGAAGGAGCCCGGCTTATGAAGCTGATGTAGCACCTTGGGGTCCTGAAGCATTTCACGGGATCATAGGTTTCTAGCGTCCGGCGGAAACATTTGCATTAGGGGGTGGCGCTGAAGGGGCCCGAAATCCATGTGTGGTGGCTTGGGATCCATGTTACCTAGGGAATAAGACGTTATTTTGTTAAGGTTGCATTTAGCAAGCAGAACAAGAACGTCCTGAAGCAATTGCCACAGGCTAACATGGTATAATTTATATATTTGTATACCTGTGGGATACATGGTACCGCTTACGCTTCAGAATGGCGACGTTAATCCTATGGAGGCGTGCTGCATCACTTGGCGCGACTTTTTCATTATGATTAATATACGCTCGTTTTGGACGGGTCAGGTTGATCTGATTCATAGCCCGGGTGGATGACATTACGATATGGAACCGATTTCGTCCAAATTGACACTCGGACCTTATTATCAAGGCACCAAAGCTAGCTAGCTAACCACGAAACAAGTCACTGCCAACACAATGACACGGGGGCCCCTATCCAGAGATGCTGCTCTGCATTTAATACGAAAAGACGCAGGCGTACTTGCGACAAGCAGTGTACCAAAACAGCGGACAAAAGCCTATATTGCCAAGAAGCACGACGAGTATGGGAGCTGACTAAGTGGATAGATATATATATGTTAGACAGGGTAGACACAGGCCCTACGACCGCTTCTTGTTTCTCTTCTTCGCCTTGCCGCTCTGCGCCTGGCTGCCCGACGCCTTAGGCTTGGGCAAGTCCCCAACGCTCTTCTCGAGAAACTCGAAGTCGTCTGCGGAGTCCGTGGAGGGCGTCCGCTGCGCCACTGCCTCCGAGTCGGCGTCGTCGTCGAGATCATCTGCGCTATCCGGCTCGGAGTCCGCCGGGGCGGGAGCGGATTGGCCCAGAACCTTACCGACGGTGAACGCGTAGACCCAGCCTGGCAGCTTGAAGAGCGCTGTGTCCTTGACCGTGGGCGGGGGTAGTTCGTTGGGCTGGTTTCATGGTTAGTTTCGTGGGGCGCGAGGGATTGGTTCAATGGGTACTCACGTCGAGCAGGAACTCGTGCACGTTGCCGTCTGCGTCTTCTTGTTCGAGATAAACGTCGCCGAGCGAATCCACGACTAGTATCTTACCGTTCTCAGCCACGACGCGCTTCTTGGCGCCGCTCGGCCCTGGTCCTTGAGCCTGGGGAACGGGTGTAGCGCTCCCGCTGGCTTGCTGGCTGGTCCGTCCCCGCGTGCGGCTAGGTCGCTTGCCTTCCTTGGAGGACTCCCTGCGTGTCTCCTTTTCTTGCATGCGCCGTTGCTTGCGGTTCAAGGCAATAGGGGGCTGGTCATCGTCGGGGGCTTGAGGGGGTGGTGGTGGTGGCGGAGCCGCGGCGGTAGCAGCGTCCAGGCCCGGGATGGAGAAGTTATCGCCCCAAGCCGCGTGCCTGGCGAATTTAATGTAGCGCTCGACGAATTCGCGCTGACGCTTCCAGCTCATGTACAGCGCGAGGTAGTGGAAGCCGCCTCCGCCGACAAGCAGACAGCCAAACAAAACCGTACCGAGTCCCGGCCTGTAGCGGCTGTAGTAGTACTCGGTGCCCTTCCAGGTGGGGAAGCCGTTCTTCAGGAAGTGGTCGTATCGGTCGCGGCCGGAGCCACGCAGCACGTTGGTCACGATGCCCAGACGGGCCTGGCGCTCGCTGGCCTTCTTGACGGCGGCCTTGATCTCGGACTGGCTGGGTGACTTGGTGACCTTGACGCCCTTGGCCTTGTTCTGCTTGGTGCGGTCGGCCATGATCTGCTGCCTCACCTTGTCGGGATGCAGGGCCCTCGACTTGCGCTTGTAGGCCTTGTTGATCTCGTCTTGCGTGGCGGACGGCACGACGCCGAGGAAATCGTAGAAGGTTACATCGGGGCCCTCGTATGTGTTGAGCTCATCGCGGACACGGAAGATTTCGCGGTCTATGGCGGCGCAATACTAATTAGAAAAGACGACAAGACGACAAAACGACAAGAGGAGACTCGAGATAACACCGCGATGGAGTGGCTTCAGCGTGTCATACCTTCTTTTGACCATGCCGCAGTAAGGGGGGTCAGGAGAGCCACGAGCCCGATGGCCAGCGTGGAGAACTTCATCGTGTCCGCCTCACGTGCGCGTCGGCGTGGCTATTGTTGTGGTTATCGTCCGCCCTGGAATCCTTCCCGCCGCAATACGAACAAAGCGGAATGAATGATGATGACGACAACGATGGCGGTGATGGTGATATGATGGTAGGTACTAGGTCTGCGTCGTCCAACGCACGACCCGGGGCGGAGAGAGAGGCTCGATACGGCGCTCGGACAATTGATGGTTATGCGCATCAATCAATTGATTTGTTGTCCTCTTTCCATTTTCAACTCGTCCCTTTTTTTTTTTTTACCCGCCAAGGATCGAGACGGAATGGAGAGGTGTCGAGTTCGACTTGGGACAAGTGGCTTGGGATAAGTGGGGACTCCGCAGCTACTACCTACCTAGGTAGTACACGGATAGGTACTTAAGTAGGCAGTCTGCTTAGGTACCTAGGTAGGAGGTAGGGTCCAGTTTTATTTTTATCGTCTCGAGGCAGACTGTCCTGTCGAGGCGGTTACACGGCTTAGATACATGTATCGCTTATCGCCGTATCTCAATCGCTTCGATTCCAGGCCGGAATCCAGGCCGTCCCGATGGAACATTGCGGGTGCGCATCACAATCCCACACCTCACCCTCTAAATTAAGAGGCGTCCAACACCTGCACTACCTACCTATTGTGGCGCATATATCGTCACATGCTGACGGCCCATCTTAAATCTGACGCGGCCGAGTATACCGAATGAAGCTTTTGCAATATGGCTGGCTGTAAAAATGCCATTTTTCGGTCTCATATAACATCCAGATTAAGGTATCAGAACACAATGAAAGCCGCTCATGCAATGGCTGCTGTACACTCGGTGTTTTGCACTAGAGATATGCGAGCAACTACCTACGAGGCATGAAAGCGCCAACGTACGCTACGCGACGATCCCGTAGCCCATGTATATGTATTCCGCCCATGCATTCCGCCCGTGTTCTCCGCCTGTTGGTAAACAGGTGCATTGAACGCTGTCATCACGGAACCAAGGCCCGGGGGCCACACCTGGACCTGGAACTGCACGGGCCACGACACGTCTTGGCCTTGACAGACTAGTAACCTATACTTCACCAACCCAGTAATTAAAGAAAGCAGTTCCCCTGGTATAATAACCACCGTCATTTCCGGAACCGCCAGAAGTCGGCTTCGCGTCAGAAGCGAAAGTCCGTTTGTTGTTGTCGTTGTTGTCGTTGGGCGCTTTGTGCCGGGTATATTGCTAGCTCGGTCCACGATGCTACATCGCCTGCCCACTAGTATATATATTCGGGAAAGCCTGCCTGTCCTTCTGAGAACCAAGTACCGAGATGCGGGGATGGATGATCGGTCCTAACTACACGACGGGTTTGGAGATGTGATCATCCTCCTATTGGCTCACCTACCTAGCTGAGACTGCAATCATGCGGAGTGATGATTATCAATCTTATAACCGGATAGCTCACTCATTATTACCATCGTCGGCCTAGGCCCTCGAGATTTCCTCTCCTCCTCCTCCGGCTTATCCTCCGGCTTATCCTCCGGCTCATCCAAGCATACAATATTCACATTCCCTTGACCCCATCGACCTTATCGCCATGTCGCCGTCTAAACTAGCCGAAACGTCCCTTTGGGCAAATAGAAAATGCCTCTTAATATGTGCCGTCGTCGCTATAGCGAATATGCAGTACGGTTTGGACTCTGTGGTTGTTGGGTCTCTTCAGGCCACCCCTGGTTTCTTGAAGGTCTTTGGTTATCCTGCTCCTAATCAACCCGGCGGCTACGGTATAGACGTAAGAAGGCTTCTTAGGGACTCGAGGGTGTCTACTAATCATCGTCACAGGGCACATTTCAACGGCTAATAGGATCCCTTCTCACCCTGGGTGCCTTTCTTTCCTCCCTTGTAGCCGGCGTCTTCGCTCATTATTTCGGCCGGAAGGCGGCACTCTGGTCCGCCTGTGTCTTGAACGCGGTGGCCTGCATCATCCAAATCTCAACGACGAGCAAAGTGGCAGTTTACATTGGCCGATTGATTCTCGGTCTGGCAAACGGCTTTCTCGTCACTTTCTCCAATATCTACACTGCTGAGGCATCGCCAGCCCACCTGCGTGCTGTGATGGTGGCTCTATTTTCCGAATGGGTCAATATCGGGAGCATTATTGGGAGTGCAGTAACAAATAAAACCAAGAATTCTCTGGATAAGTCATCCTACGAGATCCCGCTTGGGACGCTCTTTATCGTGCCGACTGTTCTGTCTATCGGCCTTTTCTTTGTTCCGGAGAGCCCTCGGTATTTACTATACAGAGGTGACAGCGAGGCAGCGCGGAAGGCTTTGGTATCTCTACGAGGAGACTCAGTTCCACCAGAAGAATTAGAGGTTGAATGGGTAGAGATGGTCAAGGGTATTGAAGAGGAGAAGCGGACAGCAAACACGATAGGACCGCTCGACATGCTTAAAGGTACGGCTTTCCATCGATACGCTGAAAGTTGTTGTATAAACTAATAACGTTACAGGGACTGATCTAAGACGTACACTATTATGCTACGGCGTAATTGGCACCCAGACAGGCTCAGGCTCTTGGTTCATTATCAGTTACGCGACTTATTTCATGGTTGTCGCCGGGCTCTCCGTCGACGAGGCTTTCAAATTCTCAATTATGAACACGGCCTTGGGCCTGGTAGGCGTTAACGTTGGGATATACCTGATGCGGCACGTTATGGGCCGGCGAACTATCCTCATGACTGGTTCGATAGTCCAAGGCGCCGCCATGCTGGGTCTCGCTGTTTCTGCGACGGTAGCCCCCGGAACATTCGCTGCGAGGAACTGCTTAATCGCATTTGTCGCCATCTACTTGTTTTCATATAACGCGTTCGTAGGAGACGCATCGTACCCAACGGCAACGGAGCTAGTCAGCACGAGACTGCGATCCTGGTCTGTCGGATCGGCTATCAGTATAGGCTACTTTCTCGCATGGCTGACTTCGTTCTTTTCTCCCTATTTTATCAATCCAGAAAACCTGAACTGGGTAGGTGGTATTCACCCCATTGCGGCTTTTCGTCCCTAGCCCACAAACTAATATGTTCTGCATTCAGGGTGCTAAATACGGGTATATCTGGGCGGGCTCGAACTTTATCTGCTTCGTATTCTTTTACCTCTTCCTGCCCGAGACAAAAGGGCGAACCTTGGAAGAGATCGACGAACTCTTCAACAACCGAGTGCCCGTCCGAAAGTTCAAGACGTACCAGACCACGATTCTGAACGATGCTGTGAGAGATATCAAGAATCGGAGCGGCGGGGCCGAGAAGGGGACCGTATCAGTCACAGAAGATATCGACCATATTTGAGCTCGGGGTTGCCAATGTGGCAAATAAGAAATGGCTGGGCCGCTAGCAGTGCCCAAATAGAGGCGAGCCACATTGTTTGGCTTAGAAAGAAGATGGAGAATGTAATAGATTCGGCCTAGTTAACGGCTTGAGAATAGGTAATAGTATTCGCATGGGGTGCAAAGATATCAAGAGTTTTCAAATATAATGTTAATTTTTACACAGACACCGCCAAGTGTATTACCTTCTAAACTTCGATCCCCACCAGGGTTATCTCAATTTGAACGTCTTAATCATGGAAGTAAACAGAGAATAAGTCAGGTATAAATCTTGAATAACCATGGTGCCAATGCGGTAATAAGCATTGCGATATCGCTTGATGAGCATCATGTACGTGTTCTCACCCACAGTGGCCAACCTGATGACCTCATACCGCCCGCTCTGGATCCGTTTGAACACCCTTGACGCGTCCAAGTCATTCTTGCTGGGATACAGCACCACCTCGCCTCCCGTAGTCAGCGCAAGGCTGCGCGACGAGCCGTTGAAGACGAAGGCGGCGGGGGAGATGGCGGAGGTCCGGATGTGAAGAGACTTGTTGCTCTGCGCTAGTAGATGGGCGTCGGTGCTCTTGTGGTAGAGCTCGGGGACGGACCCCGCGCCGTCGGACGCGAGAGATATGGCCGTCTCGGCCCACGTGGAACTTCTGATATCCGAGCTTTTCCTCGGCTTCGGCCACGTCAACGACCCTTCCCACCCCGTCCACGACCAAGACGGCAAGTCGTGGCGTCTCCGAGGGGACCTCTCCGACAGATGATGCCACCAGCAGAGCCCCAGCATCAAGTACGCCAGGTAATCGAACCCTTCTGCGTCGGGCGAAGGGGCTTTTGGCGCGCTGTTATTCATCAGGGTGGGGCTCTTCCAGAAAGCGGGCAGCTGGAAGCTCTGGTACGTGGCCTTTGGCTGATCGGCCGCGAGGTTGTCGTCGTCCGGGTGGAAAAAGGGAACACCCCATATATGCCGGACGGGAAAGGGGTTGATGGACTCTAGGATTCTGATAATCCCGCTAAAAGCGAGCAGCGAATCATGGTCGAAGCTCAGCGTCCTCTTGGAATACTGCTCCGCACAGTGAAGGTATGTGATAAAGTTGCTTAGCCTTGCTGCTCTACCGCCAGATGTGGGGTTGGGTGTTAGCTGTTGGAGCGAAAAGAGAGAGGATCGGATTAAACCCTCCCGACTTGCTTCCGACACAGAGGAACTAGTGTCGAAAGAGATGCCAAAGCCTTCAGAGCAGCTAGCAGAGTTGCACTCAAAATATAATTGATCGTCCGTGAAGACCAGTCGACGCCGACTCAAAATGGCTTCTTGGTATGTCCAGCCTCTCGAAGCCCACTTGGAGTTGGCGATCGAAGAGTGAGGCAACGGCAAAGTTGACCTGAGTTCGTAGCCCTCCCCCTCGCTCTTGAATGATACTTGTCGGGGTGGCCGCGGCAAGGACACCCCGGGAAGCCCGTGCGATTCGTCATGCCCCGCCGCTGCGACGATCGTTAACGTTGCGTTCTTATAGACGTAACCCATATGCATTAGCTGTTCGTGTTTCTTGCATTTGTCGTGCTGGTCGATACAATACTTGTCGACCCACAAGTAGCGGTACCCAAGTTTCAAGACCACATCAATGGCGTCCTCGATCACGAGTGGCAGATCTTGGGGCAGCCGAGAACCATCCAAGGCAGATTCGGAGGCGTCGAGGTTGCTGCCCCAAACGTAACTCAAAGCCACGTACTCCGGTGCGAAATTGGAGCCGACTTCCGTGGTGTTCAACACTTCGCGGCTTCGACAATCTATCAGATTCAACGCAGGCTGGGGATGTTGAGCGATCCGGCACCCGCCGTGCTGTGAAAAACAGACCCGTAACCAGTTCTGGACTATACACGGGTTAAAATAAGCCGATATGAGACGAGGCGCCAAGGCACGGCCATCCGCCGAGCCCTTGTCTTCATGGTAGACCAAGAAGCCTCTCCTAGCCACCATGTTGTTAAACAGTGCTCGGTCGGAGCTACCGGGTGCCATGGAGAATTGACTCGGGATGGCGGCGACGAAGAAGTCGGACGTTTGATTCTCGATAGGCGCACCCCTTCCTAGGTACCACTGCTCGTGGAGATGAGGGAGCAAGTAGAAAGCGCGCAGCTGTAAGAGCGGGCCGTACGGATCCGCCGGCCGCCGCGCCGCTACACAAGTCTCTCTGCAGACCTGTGAGAGAAGCTGGCAGAGTGGACATTTGCTCTTGGCTGGGAAGTCTTCCAGGTGGCCTAGGAGGACGCCGCCGGGGGTGTATGTGCTGTAGGCCAGCGTCCGAGGCGCCTGAGCGAGATCAAGCTGCCGACAAGTGGCGCAGAGGGGGGAAATCAATGACCCGAGGGACGATCCGCGACGCCTTGATTGGTGAGCGTCGGCCGGTATTGAGCGATTGACGGGTTCCACGATATCTGGGAACGGCGACGTCTCTTGAGACTGGAGTTTTGCCAAGCCGCCATGTCAGCATCACTAGATTTGACGTTTGCGGTTCCGATAGGTGGACACGGCATATGCTTCTCACCAATTCTGACCGGGACCTTCGAAAAGCATCGTCTGGCCTCCTTTTCGATAGTGTGCGCCGAATGAATTGCATATTAAACGCGAGGAGTGAAGATTGTGAGAGTGATCCAGCATGATTTTGGGGCGTGAGAGTCTGATCTCTCACACCAAGCTGAGCGCCCAGGCAGCCATCCTGGAGGCCGCCCTCTCCACTTAATTTCCTAATCGAGTATACAACTATCGGTGGTTGCGAAGGAGAATAAGCATTATTACCTACGCAAATTGGGGGCGATATTGATGTTGTAGAGGTAATGGGGTAATGGGGTAATGGAGGGTAATGGAGGGTAATTAGTAGGTGGAAACCACCGTGAGGGGTAATATACAGACACTGTATCGCACCTGTCCCTACATACCTAGGTACCTAAGTGATTGAATACTTATGTAATTTATTAGGTACCTAGGTATATATCGATACTTCTACTCATCTACCTACATGTACCCAGGTAGGTAGCTAACATAAGTCTTGAGTTTAGTTAGATATTAGGGGTGCGGAAGTAAAGTAGTGTGACGTGGGGGATGATAGTAGTTAATATCTAGCCACAAGTGGCTTTGGAGTTTCTGCGGTGGCACACGTACTACTATATAATCCTGCGATGGCTTCATTCGAGGCACCGGTAGTCACGCTAGTAGAGTTGATGGTCGATTGGACGATGCGAAACAATCCTGCCACGTGCACAAGGCAATAGGTAGCACACTGCCCCTCTACAGGTCTCGATGCTGCGCGCTTTTTGGAGGCGACGATGACTGGAATCTCAGTTCCTGGACTCCATGCTGAAATAGCCAGCTAAGATTGATCGATTGGAAATTATTTTTACTCATGACATCTTTGGGCCGCGTCTAGGCTAACAAGTGTGTTGATGGCGGGGTTGACTCCCACCTCCTTCTATTGGCGCATTCACCGAGGGGTGTCTGTGGCACATTTATTCCCGGCACCAAAAGGACCTGACCATTTCCGCTGAAGGCGCCCTCATCCTGAGCGCGTGCTGGTGGACGGAGATGACGATGACCTGATATCATACAAAATTCATAGCTTGCTCCAAAGACGATTGACAACAAGGGAAGATCATCCATTGTTGGAATATCTGGTCAAGTGGGGAGGTTTTGAGGATAAATACAACGAGTGGATGTTACTTAGTTTTCGCGCAATATATGACACATACAGAAGGGTGTGGCCTTCATAAAGCTGGAAGTACAGTGATATGTAACTTGCTCCGTAAAAATGTTGCAGACTTGATATGGAAGCCCCCAGGACTGGAAGTTCTGGCATCGAAAAATGGAATCGTTTGTACTACCCAATGCCACACAAGTCACGTTGTTCACGTAACCTGTTGATTATGTGGCAGGAATAAACTGAGACATCAGTAATCCTATAACAGTCTGGCACCGAGTTACGTGGATTGTGAGGGAGCTGCGCATGCATACTTGCTTCAACAAGCGGGCGGAAAAGCGCCTGCGATTTTGGCAGTACACAGGCGCCAGGGGTGAGTGACGCATTTTGAGTTCCATGCAAGTACGAACAAACCTCTCACTTCCGAACAAACTAAAGATGTTGCCTACGTGACGTAATACTAACCCAGGGAGGTAGGGAGGTAGCTATCTCTCTATCCAAGGCGGGATGCCATATGGATATATACCTAAGGTTTACCAGCGTAGCTACTGCCAAGATACGTTTATAGTTGGGAAGCGCAGCCTAATTACATACATCGTAATTACTTAAGTTCAGCATCTCTTGCCAGATAAATAAGTGTCTTATATACCAGTAATAAACATTCAACATAAATACCTGTATAGGCCTCTCACATAATAACACGTGTTTATTACACCCTTATACTAAGGATTATACCATCGACTGTATTAGTTATATAGCCCATACGTGCTCCTCAAACTGTTCAAAGTTATTTACAGCATTGCATCCATCCAGCTATCAGCACCTGACTGTTGCACCAAATCGAGATGGCTGCTACTGGCGACATTATACCTTTCTTTAGTTGTTTTACTCCTTTGCCATGGTCTTGCTGTTAGACGTGACAACACAATCCGTCTCGATCCCCGGGTTAAATATTGCGACGGATACCCCATCGATATACGGTTGTACGACGAACCTGAGAATACTTATATGATTCAATCCAAGTCTGATAATGACGAGCTCCCTTGCCCCTTTGGCGAGAATGCCGAGACCCTCGTTTACCTGTGGTTCTCCGAATCCACAGCGAAGAAAGCGGCAGCTCACGCCACCCGTTTACGAAGAAGATATCCACAGATGCCAGATGACTGGATGGATATTGCCATCGGCGTTGCTGTCGAGGACGGCGTTGGGGATCTTGGGCCAGAAACTGAGAATTAGTGGTCCCTATTTCGACAACTCAGGCTTTCTAAGGAGCTGTATAACGTAATTATGCTCCCCGAGTACAGGCAGATAAGGGAGACGGAAACGGCCAAATACTGGATTAAAGATACGATGGAAATTCGGTATGGCGAACTAATGATGATCCGAGAATGCTCTGGGAAAAGAGGAGCCAAAGCCCGGGCTTTCCATTCCAAATCTCAGCTAGGTCAGGGGAGCAAGGCGTCCCAAGGAAAACAGGCTTCTAAGCATCTCCCAGACTTAGCTCCTCTGCGCCCCTCAATGCCGTCCATTGCAAGAGTGGAGCCAGACGAACCAGTGCCCGAGGGTTATGTAGCCCTCTGGAAAGGCGTTGCTAGGTGTCGAATAAAGTTTTTACTCGACGGCCAGCTAAATATTCAAGCCTTGGAGAGCCTACCGCCGTGCGACTTCCATGGTACTTCGAGCGAGGGCCCGGTCTTATATTTTGCGGAAGACCGTGCTGTCAGGCAACAGTACGCGCACTTCGCACTACAAAGACAATCACAGTCCTCGTCACAAGTCGGCGAAAAAGGCGTAGTGCTCCTGCGGCTACTTGTCAACAAGGCATGGGCTGAAGGCATTCGGCAGTATATCGAAGGTGACGACTGGAAGAAGGTCATTTTTCTGTGCAGGAAGGGCAGAGACCTTCGCGCAAATCGCCGTACTGGATTCTGGGGTCGAGAGCTTGGCGGCGACGGGTACGCAGACGAAAAGGTCCTCGTTGGCCACATCTCCCAAGGGTAATGGATCTTGTCATGTAGCATACACATAGCATATATAAACATTAGCCCTTCACGTAGTTTGCAATCCATTTCATGAAGCACTGTAAGATGAGACTATTCTTACAATACATTTATAATATAACCAGATAATTATATGAAAATCCTCTGATAACGCGATATGTTGGCGGCAACGCTGTCCGTCAATAAGATGGCACATGTGATCAGCTACCTTTCTTAGATGCATATGATTAGATTAGCGACGACCAGATTGGATGGAGGGATGTAAGAACTCAGCTCCTAGATCTTAATCCTAGATCTTAAGCCGCCACTCATAAATCATGGAACACTATGGAATATCATCAAACGCCGGCGGGTGGGATGTCGAACAGGACAACAAATACAACTGTCAATGTAGGCGCACGTGCTGAATTAGCCGTCTAGAAATTACTGATAGTTTCTTTTCCCAGCCATGCCAGCCCAGACCAAAACCACTTCCTCCGGGTGTGCCACAGTTCTCACTGCTGGTTGAATCCAGTATTGACCTATGTTATTGCACAAGGAGGGAAGTTCTCCTTATGCCAGAGGTAACTATTTAGTTAGTTTATATAGAAGATTCCCTCTGGTCTGTGCTCTACCCCTAGTTCTTGCATGGTTCTGTGACATCAAGTGTTTCTCTGGGGTTCGTGAAAAGACAGAGGCATACAAGATCGTCGTGAGTGTGAATCTTACTCATATTTCATTATCCTATATCGTCTTTGGCCTAATGAAGCATGCCCTCCGAGTTCCCCAGCAGTCCGTGTCCATATCTCGCGGAAGTGTGGATAAATCAGGGTAGGAAGGGAGCTAGTGCTCTCACTATGAGTAATTACCAGAAGTATATTTAGATACTCTAAAGTCTATGTTCTGGCTTATAGGTAGATGGGATAATTAGAACTATGTATATTTAGGATCACTCGGAATGTTATTCATCCGAGCCCAAAGCTCCGTTGTATCTCCTTATCCGTAACAGTGATTTCACCGATTTGATCTAAAACATGACATCATAACATAACGCGTTAAGACTGTCTTGGTTTTCGATACCTAGCCACAGTTGTGCCAAACGATGCTATTTAACGACCAATAAGATCTGTATCTATATAGCTTCAAACTGCATGATTAGCTAACTAGATAGCTGTAACTTAGCCGTAAAGTACATCTGCTTGACGTGATCACCCTTTTGCCACGTCATGGCACTGTCCGACACGGTGCTACTCGCCGAAGAATAGGGGATCAATTTTGTGGAAAGATCCCATCGTTCCTCCGAAGCACCGTCAAGTAACTTTTGAAATGTGTCTGGGCTATGATAGTATAAAGACCAGCCGATAGCATTGGTCTTAAAAGTGCCTCCGGCGTCAGATATGGCCATGTGACGCCCAAAGATCATCGAGCCTGATTTGTGCCGGAGCAGCCTCGACACCTGCTTCATGATGGTGATCTGTTGGTCGAAGGTGAACAGGTGGAGGAACGATCCCATGAAGACGATGTCCACCTTGCCACGGAATTCCTCGAGGAAATCGTCGGCGAATACGTCGCTAGTGATGAGACGAGCTTTGAGGGTATCTCGGTCTCTGAAGAGCTCGTAGCCCAGACTGTGAAAAGCCGATTCGCTGTCGGCGCCTATGAGGTTCTCTGCCGGTGCCCCGTCGTATATGAGCTTACGGATGTCCTGGCCTAAGCCACATCCCAGGTCGAGGAGCGTCTCGCCAGCCTTGGCGCGTTCAATGACTTCTGGGTAGGCGGGCGAGATGCAAGCTGGAAAATCGAGGAACCGGAAGCATCCGATGCAAGGATAAGGTAAACTAAGGAAGACGCACGGTGGTGTGTTAGTCGGCCGCCACAACGATATTATTCCGCTGCCGGGAGAGTCGAGTCACTCCATACGTACATCTTCCAGGCAGCATCCCGGACGCGATGGATGTGACCGATGATGTCGTCATCGACGAGGCGCGAATAGTCTTTGAAGATTTGCTTCGCGATGGCTGGTACTTCTTTTAGCTTGGGTTGGAACCATTCAACCTCTCGAGATGCTTCCGTCACGCCATTGGTCCAATCGACCGCGGCCGGCATTGTGGCTAGGTATAATTTGAAATGTGAAGCCCAACGACGAACCTGATCTAAAATTGGCTCCAAACTAACTCTAGGCAGGATCAGTCTCTCTCGGCTATACGATTCATGGCACTCTTCTGCAGATCACTGGTTTTGTAAAGGCTACGGCGGGGCCAAAATGAACAACCGTGGCCCGTTATCGCAGATGGGAATGTGCATAAAAGGTTGATGGATGTCGCATGGAAGTGGATGCCGGCACCGGGATGACGGCGTCGTCTTTTCGGGCGGGAGTTGGGCGGCTCCTTGGTTCTTTTTCGGGACATATTGCCCGGGAATACCTACTGGGAATCCCAATTTCTAATGTGACAGATTGGTAAGCGACCGAAGTCTTCATAATGGAAGAACCAAAACGGAAATAATATCCCGATACAACAGTAGCGACCGTATTGGCATCCATATTTACCTTGGCTGTTACAGATCATGCCTGTATCAGCTGGAATTCTTCGCTCCGGATATGTCAAGTAAGTACCCCGGGCCAAAGTAGCGAGTGCACGGTAACAATACTTAATATTGCTACCTACGTACAAAGATCGGAACTTCTAGCTTGCATAATGTTATGCGATCCATCCCATGAGAGCATCCTTTATCCGGGCTCTTGCCATGGACTTAAAAACTCAGCCCGCAAGCAAGGTCACGGAGCTGGGATTCTCTCCCAGCCAGGGAGTCCGCTGGGGTGACTACATCCAGTACCGCCCGATATACCGACCATCGTTCTTTGAGCGCATTTACCGATACCACTCCCGAAAGCCCTGCGTGTTCTGGCGCACTGCCCACGATGTAGGAGCCGGCCATGGCATAGTGTCCTCTACCCTCGCCGACAAGTTCCACCATGTTGTCGTGTCAGACCCCAACAAGGGCTACGGAGAGATCGCGCGGCAGCTACTCGTAGAAAAATCAGGACTACCGGAGTCGAAATTCCGGTTCCTGCAAGAAGGGGCGGAGGAGAGCTCAGTTGAGTCGGAGACGGTTGACCTCGTCGCCGCGTGCGAATGCATGCAGTGGACCGACACGGAGGCCGCCGTCAAAGAGTTTGCGAGACAGCTGAAGCCCGGCGGAACCCTCGTCATGACCTACTACACCCGGCCGCTAATCATCAACAACGAGCCAGCTCAGGCTATATGGAAGTCATTGTTCGACGCTTATTCCACGAGAGCCAGCGGCGACTTGCTGGATCGCGCGTTCCAGGTCCTAAATAGCGGTTTCGACTCGATCGCATTGCCCGCACAGCACTGGGAGACGGTGGAGCGCGTCTACATCAATGCCCGCCAAGGCATATCGAGCTTCAGACTAGATGGCCGTGCGCGCGAGGATCGTGTAGCCGAGGGCGAAGAGCGCATTTGGATTTATGACGACCCGGACTGGGCTGAAGAGCAAGGTGTTGAGTGGTTAAAGAAATATCTTGGCACATGGGTGCCTCCTTTGCCCGAGGCCGAGGTGCAGGGACTTTGGGATGAGTTGTCCCGGATTACCGACGGAGCCAAGGTGAAATTAGAGACTCCCATTGTAATGGTTTTTGCAACGAGGAAGGCGGAGGAGGAGTAACCGCCCTGGCTGGTACATCTGGTGACGAGTCACGATTTTCCCATGCCTTTGGCTGGGTATGAGCCTGGGCCATAAGTCCGAGATAGACTATGATATTGTCAATGGACGAAGTTACAAAAGGGCCGCAGCTATCCACTTAGGGCACGCCAGTATATTGTACGCTAGATAAAGACCATGTCCTCTCCTTCTCTTACAGACAGGGTCCAGCTACCTACGGCTACCTTCCTGCGTATCACTGGTGACATTTCTTCACTCCGGCGACATACACCCTTGACATATATCGTGCGAGTACTTAAGGCATAGCCGTTTGTCTCTCTGTTCTTCTCTTTTTAGCACGTTTCTGCCTGTAAAATTAGAATAATCATTCTAGTATCATTAATTCCACGGTCACAAGTGTCGCCGAGTAGGTATGCTACATATATATTTACCGTTATCTCGGACTCGGTGGGCAATGGCCCCGTTTTACCCGTTGCGATAAGCTGTTATCATCCGAAGTCAAGTCAGTCAAGGCTTCGTAAGTCTGAGTACATTAATAAGCATAAGTCACGGAGAGATCTATTCGAATCGAGAGCCGCCGGCATCGCTAGAGCTCCTAAAAGGTAAATTGACAGGCTGGTTACGGAAATGGATTACCAAGCACGCTTGGTGTGAGGCCGATTATAACTGGCCCCCCTACTGAAGAAATACGGAATCCCAACTCTATAGGCTAAGGCAATCACCAACAATATCACCCTCGAGAGTCGATTTCTAATCTGCAAGATGGATGAGCTGCAGTTCCTGAACCCGCTGTCCAAAGAAGCGGAGATCAAGCAATTGCCGGGGTTTCCAAGGCTCAAGCCGGCTTACATTTTGAAAGTATGTTTCTACTGCCTTGTCAAAACAATACTCATTTAGGCGTTCGACTTACTGTCCATGCCCAGATCAACCTCGGTCAGATCCTCACGATCGGTAAGCACTCCCAGGGAAAGTATAGACTGTGTATGTGTGGTGGAATTTTGCGGAGTTGTTTCTAACTTGTATGAAAATACGCTTACCTCGTGTTGTGAGATGATAGGAAACATCGCTTCGGGCGAGAAAATGCTCCATGTGGTACTTTTCACATTCTCTCCCCTAGCCATTCCAAGTTTCGTTGCCTTGATGCCCGAGGGGTGGCTTACCTCTGCCGACAGGAGACCAGTACAGGAAGCTTGACCACGGCCGACGGATACGAACATGCGGTGACAGGAGAGGTTGTTTACGGCGCGGACTGGCTGATCAACGATCCCGACCAGAAACACGCACGCCCAAACTTGAAGCTGCTCATCAAGTACGTAACCAAGGTGTCCAAGCCATCCTCGTGATGATTGTTGCTCGAGTCGAATTCTGATATAAACACGCGCAGAACAGATGACGGGATCGTATGCATGATGAACAAAAGAACCCTGTCCGTGTCAACGGAGCGCTGGCTGACGTTGCACGACGGGTAATAGGTCTTGAGTAGCGAGTACACTGGCGTCGCCGTGTTCAGCGAGCCCATCAACAGAATGTGGCAGGGTGACCCAAGCGTCAAGACATTCCCATTCGGAATCTCCAGTGAGTTGAATCAAGCTACGTGCACATTTTCCAGCCGAATACCTACTGATCTCGGCGGCGCCTCGAATCAGCGACGGTGCATAGCTTCTCGACTGGCGAGTCCAAGTACAAGCACCTGGAGCAGAAGACTTTTGTTGGAAACGGACGATTCGTTATCGGGGAAAACCCTCGTACTATCTGTGTCGAGTCTCGCATCTCGGAAGTCATCGCGAGTTGTGACGGGGACTGAACTGGTGCCATTGTGCGAGGGCCAAGTTGCGCGATGGTTGGGCTTTGCCGCCCCTGGTACCTACTGTCAGAATTGATGGGCTGATTTGGATGGACATACCTATAAGAGACGGCAAGACGGGCTCTTAGAACAATACAAGACAATAAGCCCTCAATTGACTGGCTCGCTTGTTTCTGACATCTACATATGTACCTAGGTATATATATAAATTCTTGGCCATCTGGCCAGGCCCATCTAGCCCGCAGATCCTGCAGGGCCTAAAGACTACCTAGTACCCCTAATGAGACGCGGTTATCCCCGCGTCCCCCACGGGGATTTTCTTTCCGTTTTGGGAAAGAAATTCCCGAGCCATGGACTGGGAATCGTACCCTCGTACGACCCCCGATTAGAAATCAGAAAATTTCCTCCTCATCTTTAGGCACTTATATGTATTACGCCACAGGTAGGCTTGGTATGCGTATGCGCAAGTCATCCACATGACATGCCACGCAAGGATGTTTTCATAGCTCGGACGCACATGTAGTCCTCAACGATTTCAAATTTCAATTTACATACAGCAATGCCCAGCGTGTCATACTATACCAGACTAGCAAGACCGTCTGCACACTAACAGCAGGGCGGGTGCTCCCGGCGGTGGAGACTAGCATCAGCATTTGTTCGGGAGTTGGAATCACACTAGGCGCCATACAGCAAGTGACTAAGCAAGAAAGGGCGCTGTTGATCCGCAAGGCGGTTACGTAATTGGTAAGGAAACTGGATCGTTAGTCTCGATGAAATCCTCTGCCAAAAAACCCTTGGCTGCACAAGCTCCTAGAGCCCTAGAGCTGCGCTAACAATTGTCATCCTCATGACCCGTATCCGATTACAGGTGCGCCACGATGGTTCTCATCAATATATACGTACCAGAGCGTATACGCAGTGGTTTCGAAGTTCGTATAAAGCTATATAATTGGCTGGGATGACCACGAGGGTGGGTATAGGTTGTATAACTGTTGGGTGTATGTGTATAGGACTAAGTTTGGGGGCAACCTGAGCATTCAAGTTGTATTTCTCATCAGCGTCTGACAAATCAAAAAAGTACGCACAATCAGCCCCTGGAAGATTATGGCTGCTCATATCGGTTAAGTACCAACGTACAAGTAACAACCTCTAGTTGAACTCGGCTCACCCTTGGAATAAACAGCCATACACACAATTGCATCCATCACCTTCCCATTATCACCTCCCTCGCGGTCAAGCCCACGCGTGCTAGGCCAGCATATGACCTAACCGGTATGTCTGCTTATATTCAGGTACAGTGTTCATCTGTAGATACCCGTCTCTAACGCCAGCAACAGCTATCGCGCAATAAAAGATGGCTGCTACCGCCGACAGCCAACATCAGTATCATGATACTGCCGCGACAATGCCCGACTCATATGTGCTAGAAGACGAAAAACCTGGCCAGGACACCGTGCCGTCCCCCATGGACACCCAAGCGAAGCTGGATTCACAGCCGCCGCGTGACCTGGACGGCTGGAAATGGTACCTCACCATCACCGCTGTCCTGTTCTCCATATTTCTGTATGCACTAGACAACACCGTCGTAGCTGACATCCAGCCCGTCATCATCGCGGAGTTCGGCGGTGTCCAGAAGCTGTCTTGGCTCAGCGTGGGCTTCTTGTTGTCGGCCACGGCCACGAACCTGGTCTGGGGCAGGCTATACACCCAGTACAATGCGAAGTGGCTCTACGTATTCAACGTCGCCCTGTTCGAGGGAGGGTCCGCTCTATGCGGCGGCGCCCCGAACCTCGACGCCCTCATCGTCGGCCGTGCTCTCTGTGGAATCGGCGGTGCCGGACTGTATGTCGGCTGCATGACCCTCATCGCCATGACGACCACCATGGCCGAGCGGCCTGTCTATATCTCGTTGACAGGCTTTACGTGGGGTCTCGGCATCGTCCTCGGCCCTGTCATCGGTGGTGCCTTCAGCCAGTCTGCCGTTGGCTGGAGGTGGGCATTCTATATCAATCTCGTGAGCAATCCTGTCCTGGTTTTCTTGTTCCACTATTAGCAATCATTCACCCCCCTGCTCACATTATAACTCGATGTAGTTCGTCGGCGCCGTCTGTGCCCCGATCTACCTGTTCCTACTTCCAAGCGAGGACCCTCGCGAGGGTACCCCTTTTAGAGAGCGCGCTCGTGAGCTAGATTATACTGGTGTTATCATTCAGGCTGGAGCTCTGGCAGCGTTCGTTCTGGCCATCAACCTTGGTGGCGTGATATATCCCTGGAATTCCGCTCGAGTCATCGCGCTGTTCGTTGTTTCGGGCGTTCTCTTTATCATCCTGGCGATACAGCAGGTCTTTACCATCACCACCACCTTGCCTCGCCGCATAATCCCAGTCCAGTTCTTCCGGTCGCGCTCGATTCTGCTCCTTTTTGGTTGCACTGCTGCCTCGGGCGCCTGTGCTTTTGTGCCCATCTACTTCGTCCCAATCTTCTTCCAGTTTCGCCGCAACGATGGGCCATTGGACGCCGGCGTCCGGCTCTTGCCTTTTATCGTCGTAATGGTCGTCACCGTCTTTGCCAACGGCGCGCTTCTCTCCAAACTAGGTCACTACATACCATGGTACACTGCCGGTGGGCTACTCACTGTCGCAGGTGGTGCCTTGATGTACACCGTCAATGGTGAGACCTCGGACGCCCGTATATATGGTTACACGGTCATCCTCGGACTAGGGGTCGGCATGTACCTACAAGGATCGTTTTCCGTCGCACAGGCCGTTGTTAGCCCCGAAGATATCCCTCCGGCCATCGGTTTCCTCACACTCGCCCAGTTCCTGGGCATCACCATCGCGCTTGCTATCGCCAACGCCGTCTATCTCAATGATAGCACGCAGAGAATCGCCGAGCTGGCTCCGTTTTTGACCGAGGAGCAAATCGAACTTGCAGTCCAGGGCACCTCCAGTGGGATTTTGAATGGCCTGACTGCCGACGTGAGGGATGCTGTTTTGGATGTCATTGCATCGGCAATCAGTAAGACTTATGTCCTCGTGATTGCGGGAGGCTCCCTAGTTGCGGTCTCTAGTCTGGCAATGAAGCGTGTCAAGTTGTTTGGTGGTCAGGCACCTGCGGTCGCTGCGTGAAAACAAACGGAATGCACTTGTTTTTGAAAATTCAAAAGCGAAACGAACAGTGGCATTAAAGATTTTTTTAACGCAGTTTTTCCCAACTACCGGTAGATCCTTTCATTCAATTGTTTTGCCAGCCAAGTGAAGCAAGCGTCTTAATGTTCAGCTTCTCATTAATCGACGTTTAAGTGGTGTACGTCTTGCACATTTTATTATTAACATGGAAAGATATCTAAGCATTCACGTCTTATACCTGTATTGGAGGAAAGCCATTTTTTCATTGAGATTTGCTTTGGAATGCTATACACCTTAATAAATTAAATTTTATATCTATTTATGAACAGAAATGAATAAAACTTACAATGTTTCTTAAAAGTCTCGTCTAAATACCTAATGAATTGAAAACCAACCCTAGCACTGTTACATACGAGAAGATTAGTCGTAGCTAGCTCCCCCGTTTACAGCCTGTATATCTTTCTGTCCCCCATCGGAGATGTTTCACTTCTATTTCTTCTTCCCTTTAGGCTTTAGTCTTGTATGCTACAGTTACACTCCCAATATACCCACCATTGTACCCGACCTTGACGACTTCCCATTTGACAAATACTAAGCACATTTGGTATTATATATAAAAGGTCGGGTGCCACACGGGTGGATTAACCGAATCCAGTAATTAGAGGCTACGCTACTGATCCGCACCACCAGCTAGGATCTATTGGACATAAAGGACTCACGACGCACTTCGCCTCGCTGCATGCCAACCATAGATCCCCTACCTTCTCGTATTAAACGGTCCAGCGGAAAGACGTTCACACTTTTCAGGCGGGTTTGATTCTAACTGCGGCAGGCAAGGAGGTATCTACCCTACTGATACGACCCGCGATACAGGGCTCTAAGCCGCAAAGCGTCATAAGCCCTTAAAGGCTGCAATATATAAGATCTCAAGGCTATGGGCCGACTGTTACACCCCTAGAGCAAAGAGGCGTTTTGTATATTAGTAATAAACATTAGCATAGTTAGTACAGGCTCTGTGCGCAACAACAAGTGTCCATTGCACACCCCTATACTGAGGATCACGACACTGCTAAGGTTTTAGGTACCCGCAAGTTTTAAGGATGGATTTTAGGCCGCGGTATTTGGCAACGGGTCAGGTGTCTAAAACCCTAGTTCTAAGCCCTCATGTAGAGGCCTTTCCGCATCGAGGCGGTTGCGATTGGCCGGATACAATCCTACAGGATTGCGAGGCCATGAGCTATAGTAGTAGTGAGGCAGGATTATCACGCAAGCGTATGCCCACTGTGCTTGTCGACACGTACGATTGTATTGCGTGCTATATTATATGAAAGGCGGTGAGGCAATTCTAATTCTCGTACAGCTTATGTACAGCCTGACTCTATCCTACCTACTGCCGCCACTGCGCTATGCAACAATGAGGTGTGGGTGAGGGATGCAATCCGAGATGCGAAGTACCATATTGTCATACGGCCAAGACTGCCAAGACTGGCCTAAGCCATTTAACCTAGGGACGCACGCGCGCCTGCAGACAAGATAGTTGCCGACCCACTAGGATTATTTAATATAGAAAGTCATGGGGACTCCGTCCCAAATGCGGGAAGATCTAACAATAAAGCATGAAGGCATATTGATGCTAACAGGTAGAAGATACGAGAAGGCTCGATCTTTCTTCAATGTCCAACTCACCATGACACTGTATTTCAGAGTTTCGCCTCACAAACAATGTCTATGAGTCGAAAAGGCCGACAAAATGACAAGACCGGAGACATCCCAAATAACTATTTTCTCACGTGGCAATGCCCTACTGCCGACGGCTCAAACACTATGATCCGTCGACCTGCGACGGCATGCGATGGCTGCCGCGTCGCAAAGGTCAGGTGCGACGGCAGCGACACTTGCCAGCGCTGCAAAGCCAGGGGCTCTGTCTGCAGATATCCGTCTTCAACGCCTTCAGGTGCTAGTACGAGCCCTAGAGTCCACGGACCCCGCCACCGGCGCGAGTCAAGGCAGCCTGCCCTCCTTCATGACACAGACGGACTGGTCAATTCAGAAACCGATAGCAGCAGTCAAAGACGCGACGATAACTCCGGGACCATACCCGCAGGGGGGTTGCTCAGCTTGGAAGAAGATTGGATCAATGATACCGGCCATCAGACGGCCGTAAATGACAGCAGCCCTGGAAGCCAGAACGTAAGTTTCGAAAGAACATCCTGTGGCTTGTTGATAGCTCATTAACACGAGCCGTGAGGGAAGTGGACTCTAGACACCTCTTTAGAGATCGTCAGTCCTGGCCAGTTCAACATGAACACCGTGTCAGACCACTACTTCCCCCCAGACTCTTCGCAGGCTTCAACTGCAGGGGAAAAACAAATGGGAGTTGTTGATGACGGTAGCGGCGCTCGCTCGGGATCCTCACAGGTCCCAGCACGGGTCCCTGATGGTTTGGCCGGACCGCTCCCCGTCCCAAGCTGCCTTTGCCGGTTGGATCCGATCTTCATCCTGCCGAGAATCAAGAGTGCATTGGAAACCAAACGGTTTGACGAGCTGGTCAAAGTAACCGACGACGCTATAAAGACATTTGAAAGCACCATCGACTGTGATCGTTGCCCTGTGAGCCCGGGCGACCTGGTCCGTCTCATGTCAGTAGTCCATGAAACGAGCCGTTGTTTCTCGCTGATCACCAAGCCCGACGACAGTGAGGTTTTGAAGGTGGTCATAGGAGGCCACGAGATGGCGGTGTCGAGTCAGGAAAAACTCCGAGATATGGTGGTCTTCGATTTAGTTAAGCGAGCCGACGCTCTGCTCCAGTCTCTGAGTCAAATAGGCAGCAAGCTCGTGGCTGATCAAGGCGTGCCTGATAATATAACAAAGGTTCACATGGGATATTTCCAAACCTTGATTCGGGACTTTGTGAAAGTTCTAAGATCTGCAGATAGATGATAACTAGAATTACGAGATTAAAAACGGATTAAAAAGGGGGTGGGGGGATAAAGGGGCATATGGTATGAAATACCCGCTGTTACAATATCGCATGGAGAGGTCTAGCATTTAGCCGCACTTAAGCCCTATATTCCTAGCCAGTGCTGCTCACCCATCCTTCCACTATTGGCTAGCCCATAAAAGATACACGTCCCACTCACAGAAGCCTAACACGCTAGAAACAGAGTTCAATACGTGATGAACGCATAGGCCTGGATTAAGTGACTAGAACTGAAGGTGTAACTATCTGGAGGTGACCCTAAGATAGGTGGTAAATGTCTATCAGGTGTTCTCAAAAGCAAGGCGGGAAAAATATACTAGTTTTTACAAGTTGTTAGTAAAACTAATGCGCACCGGTAACTGAATTTCCTAGTAGGACTGCTATATACGAGTGGTTATTTTATTATACTCCAACCCTTTACCCCTTTAAATATTTTTTTAGTAAATATCAATACTCTTCGCAGCTAACTTGCCTCAACTTTCTGCCGTTAGCCTCTCGGCGATTCTTTGAAGCTCTGACTTTAATAGCTTCCCACTGAAATTCCTTGGAAGGCTGGCCGGGACGCCCTCTCCCTCTCCCAAGAAGTAGAATTGCGCCGGAAATTTGTGAGGTGCGAGTCGTCCCCTGAGCCAAACCTTTAGCTCTTTGGGGTTTGGCAATCCTTTACTACCTCGCATTTGATAGCATTGGATGAAGGCCACCACGCGCTCACCCCATTTCTCATCCGAGATACCCACAACAGCCGCAATATCAATGCGCGGATGTTGCTGTAGAACATCTTCAATGTCGCCAGGGAAAATATTTTCCCCTCCTAAACACCACAAGAAATTCCCTAGTTAGATAAATGTTGTAAATCGGGTGCGCTAGGATCCGAACGTACCACGCTTGATCATGTCCTTAACCCTGCCTGTAATCGTGCAGTGGCCTTGGGTATCAAGACAGACAGTGTCCCCAGTTTTTACCCACGTGATTCCCTCTGAGTCTGTAATACGAGTTTTCTCTGTGGCTTTCGAGTTTTTATAATATCCCAGAAAAACAAAGCTCCCTGATACTAATAGCTCCCCGGAAGACCCGGAAGGGAGAGTTACCATGTCGTCATTTACAACTCTTACAGCGGACTGCGGCAGAGCAGTGCCGACTGAGTGATGATTGTGCAATAAACAAGTTCTCGACGGATCGGTGAGAAATACAATGCAAGAAAGCTCCGTCATTCCTAGATAGGCATCAGGGCACGATTCGATTCTAATGTTAGGTCTGGGAATCATACCATAGCCGTATGCGAGAGATTTGATCCTCATATTAGGGATAACCTCGGACACAAAGGATCTCGATAGTTTGGAGCCAGCCACTATGCCTGTCCTCAATGTGCCGACAATCAGATGCTTCTCTGCCTCTGGATGGTCGACCATGGCACGAAACATGGTCGGAACCGCGTGGATGACGGTGCACCTCTCAGCCGATATCGCCTCCAGACTGTCTTCTGCGATGAAGACATCCGAAGGCAAAACTAGGGTGGAACAGAAGGAGATCGAGGAGATTATGCCGCAAACCAAAGCAAAGCAGTGAAACAGGGGTACGCAACAGCATACGATATCAGTACTTGTGTACTGGAGCCGGTCACCGACGCCTAAAGCGTTGGTTATCAAATTTCTTTGTTATCCGATAATGGTTAGCCATTGAATAGTGTCTGGGTCTCCATGCACCACAGCGCTGGGCGCGAGTAGCCGAGAGCGTGACACGAACTCACCGATGTGATAGAATAGCCGCTTTCTTGGGGCCCGTCGTACCACTCGTGAATTGGATGCATAGGGCTTTGTTAGGATCTGCCGTAGCCCATCCTGTTGCATCGTCACTGAGCTCTCGATCGATGTTTCGAGGACAAGTCCCGCCATGCATAGCAATACTCTCACGTAATGAAGCCCCTTCGGATAGCACTACAAGCTTCCACAAGGAAGTTGACTGCTGTTGGAGTGTCCCAAGTAATGCTGCATTCTGTCTGTAACCGACTCTATCGGCGATGAAGATGCATTTCGGCTCTTACATATAAGAGATCGTTAGCAAGGCAGACGTCCCTTATTGCCCCTCTACTTTTTATCGTGCTGTTGTTCTCTTACCTAAAAGCTCAATCGCACTCATAACCTCCTCGGTGGTAGATGCCGGATTGAGAACGCTGAAAATGGCTCCAATAGCGCCGACAGCCAGGAAGAGTTGCACGAACTGGACCGAGTTACCAGCCAGTACCATCACACGATCGCCAGGACGGACTCCCGAAGAAATCAGGTCACGTGCGACAGCGTGACACGACGTCTGAAGCTGTTCGTAAGACAACCTTTGTCCCTGCCACCGTGACACCAGTGCAAGTTTCCCCGGGTGTTTTGAGCTAGCCCGATCCAGAAGCTGGCCAATATTGCATTCTCGTACGGAGGGCTCGGCCGTTCCATTGAAGTCGGTGTTGCGACGCTGTTCTCCCCCCCTATCAGCTGCTTCACTGCTTGGCATCCTGATCACGTGTGAACTGCTTCTTGAGGCTTTGAAGGTGCCAGCACTAAGATGAATATATGAAATGTATGTTCCTGCTGATGGTTAGATAGGTCGGGTCAGTCTTCTTACAATAAAATCCCAAGACAGGAAAGCCTCTGTTGTTTTTCCAATGTTTTTGACTTATTCCAGATATAGCATCCGAGGTCCGCTCGCCACGCCGCAAGAAGTTGGTTTACTCGCGCGATTACTGTTTCCGGTATTGCTACACTGCCAATTCGTACATTTCAATGACGGCCGATATTACCACTCATCCATCTATCCACCCACCATGGCAACCGAATTAGGAGATACTGTCCGCCAATTTTTCACTCCTTCTATTCCCTTGATGCAAATTAGCCTACGAGAGTGAATATTGGTCAGCTTACCTGTCAGCACACCGGTTGAAATCCGAAATCCTTCGGTAAAATCCTGCCTCTTTCTGTTTTATCGAGAATTGTATTACGTAATATTACAATCACGGTTCGATGATTAACTTGTTAGCACTCAATGAATGAATCAGCAACATGAATTTCCCAATCGGTCAAAAGCGCATATTAGTTACGGTGGTCTCAAGACAACCAATCGGCAGCAACGTCTTTTATAGTACTAATAAGAGGGCGAGATGCTACGATTGTTACTAATAACTGCAACAGCACTTCCGGCCCTGCTTAATCTCCTAGTACTAGGTATGCGGTGAAGTTGGTGATCCCCTTTAGGTTAGGGGTTTAAGTTCATTAGCACTATTATGGCCTCATCTCATATTATTGCGTTTATGGGAAAACTAGTATTCTTCTTTATAGACATGTGAACTATCGTATACCAGATGTGTCACAGACAAGTTGATACGGAGCAGTAGAACCCTGCACCCCTGTGAGAAAATTCCATAATGCCACAGTGTTATGTAACTATCGTTAAGAAGAGCATTCGAGCTTCTGGCCTGCGCTTAAGATCTAACGAAACTCCCAAGTCAGCTTGTCTACGCCTTACGTAACCACAGCTTAGGAGAAATAGATGAATCTTACTGCGTGTAACGCCGCTGTTTCGGCAAGTGCATGGATGCCAACGCCCCATGCCGTCCGCGAAGGTCCAGCTCCAAGCTTGACCAGTGTCGCTCTCTTCGACGACGCGCAGTGGTCAATATGCTGGGACTGATGCGCAAGCAGTTCCAATGCAACCTTGTGCGTTTGGACTGCACCTAGCAGGCCAAGAACAAGAGAATTTCCCGGGCCTGGCTTTTCGCAAGCTATACCTTTTTTGTCATCAGGCTGGGTTCTCCGTGTATCGGTTGGTTTGTGCCCTTGGCCGCCATGCGACGCAGGGACGGTGCCGTTGCTCCATCTCACGTCACCTTCGTCCTCCGCTGGTCGTGTCTTAGGGACCCGATCCCGGCCTACCGTCTCCCATCGCATATACTTCATTCGGAACAGGTCTTCTATAGCCGCATGCGTGAGCTCGCAGTCCGCCGCGGTGGCGTAGGCTTTACACGCAGATGTGAAGTCGACCTCGAGCTCTCGGGGCAACTTGATGCCAAAAATCTGGTTCACAACCCATCCAATACCGCTTTTGCCGCACTGGGAGTTGATGCGGACGATGGCCTCGTGTTCACGCCCGAGATCGGACGGATCCATGGCCAGGTAAGGCATTTGCCAGCGAAGAGCCTCATTTCCGCCCTTCTGTAGAGCGGCGCGGGCTGAATACCCCTTGCGGATGGCATCTTGATGGGTGCCGCTGAAGGTGCAGAAGGTGTAGGCTCCGGCGTAGGGAGCTCGTTTATGGACTGGAATCGCTGTGTGCTTCTCGACTATGGCAACCACCTCGTTGATATTCGAAAAATCAATTCTCGACGGGATCCCCTGTGTTTTCAGATTCATGGCAAGCGTCACCAAGTCCACATTGCCAGTCCTCTCTCCATTCCCGAACAGACAGCCTTCTACTCTGTCGGCCCCAGCCAATAGGCCAAGCTCGGTGGCTGCGACGGCACACCCCCTGTCATTGTGATTGTGCAGGGACACACAGACGAGTTTTCTGTCTGATATATTCGTGCAGAAGTATTCGATCTGGTCTGCGAACATATTCGGCATCGCCACCTCTACGGTTGCGGCGAGATTGAAAATGATGGGGTTGTCAGCTCTGGGTTGCCATGCATCCTTAACCGCTTCGCATATCTCCAGGCCATATTCAGGTGTGGTGTCTTGAAAGTTCTCCGGTGTAAACTCGAGCGTCCATTCTATCTCTCTCATCTCGCGGTCCGAAGACTCCTTGGTAAGACTTCGCACAAGTTTGGTGCAACGCACCGCCAGCTCCGTTGTCTCCTTCTCTGTCAGGCCAAATACGATCTTTTGAAAGCACTCTGACGTAGAGAGATGAAGATGCACAATAACACTTCTCGCCCCACGAACAGATTCTATTGTCTGTCGGATTAGATCTTCGCGACATGGGGCCATCACTTGCACTCGGACGTCCTCAGGCACGACCCCTGGCGTCCCAACCAGCTGTCTGGTAAAGTTCCATTCAACCTCGGAAGCTGAAGGGTACGATATCTCGATCTCCTTGTACCCAAGCTTAACCAATGCCTGGAAGTAGTGCATCTTGGCTTCAGTGTTCATTGGCTTTACACAGGTCAACACTCCTATAGTCGTCCTAAACGGATTCCAGAGGGTGAGGTCATTCATACCTGTGATAAGGCTTGGTTTCCATCTCTTAGGTCTGTAGACAACCACCTAGGTGCGCGCGTGATCTTCTTGTCCGGCCATTGTCGGCTGGGGAGCTTCACCCCTTGAAATGCTTGATACTTGAGATGCTTCGTCCCCGACCTATACTTGAATCAATATCGTGTTACTTGATGCCCACTTGACTCAGCCTACATCTTAAAACTCTAAGTTCCAGGTAAGAGCCAGATACAGTCTCACGGTCTTCCTGATGATGGTCCTGGACTGATGTTCGCCGCTTTGTCGAGGAAAACTCTTCTCGGGCAGATTAAAATGGAATTTAGCGCGTTGGATGATGCTTCTCGTGTTGTATTCGGTTTCTGCTCTCCTTTTTGTCTTCCTCTTTATAACAGGGCGGGCTTGTGGCGTCCGGGGTTGGATCAAGAGCGGATTGCGGGACCATCATCTATCTCACCAGCCGGATTTTTCATTCCTATTCTGTCCCATGCTATATCAGAGTGAACCCAATCCGGGTCGGCCCGCAGTGGTTGGGTTATTCGGAGCTTTGTCAACCCTGCACATGCCCCCTGGCCATCGATATATGATCACCTAACAGTCCCAGCCCTTCTTCATCCGCCGACGACAGAAAGGAGGTGTGACCCAGGCGATTGTAGAACAACATCTCAACACAATAGTCTATTTTTCTTACATCTCCCGGAAGACAGCAATAATGACACGAGATGGATATAGCTCCCAAAGACCTCCTCCCCTTCCTGATCACCAGGTTGCAAGACCTACATGGGAGGGCTTCTATGCTTTATCTGTTGAACAACAGCTGCGAGTGCTATGGGCGGAAGTGCTTCACGATGAGCCTTCGAGTTTCGCGGATGATGATGGTTTCTTCGAAGTTGGTGGTGACTCAGTCACCGCGCAAACACTGGTGGATTCGGCGCGGCGCCATGGGATCAGTCTCACCATGAAGCAAATATTCCTTAACAGTTCAATAAGAGACATGGCATCTACTGCGGTCCTTAGCATGCCAGGAGAGGGCGGGGATAACCCCGAATTTCACCTCTCAGCACCGTCTCCCTGGCCATCTGCAGGCCCTCTAGAAGACTTAAGAGAAGCCGTCGCGCGGATCTGCAGCGTCTCAAAGTCCGTCGTTGAAGACGTATTCCCATGCACTCCAATGCAGAGGTCCCTTCTCGGCCACCCAGAAAGCAAGGATAACTTTTACGTCAGACAATTTGTTTTCAAATTAAAGAACTCTTCGATGTTGACAGCGTTTTGGGGCGCCTGGCAAGGAACAGCGCGAGCCAACCCGGTTCTACGTAGTCGGATATGTTTCCTCGAATCTAGGCCCGGGTACATCCAAGCTGTCCTGGATGAAACGCCGACTTTGAATACTATCTCCAACTCGAGCCTTCGGGACTTTCTTGCGATAGATGCAAGCACGCCCATAATCCCTGGCTACCCCTACACCCGATTCTCTCACTTAACTGATCACCAAAGTGGTGGTGAATATTTTGTCTGGACTATCCACCATGCCGTGTTCGACGCAGTCTCTCTCGCCCTAATCCTGGATGATGTGTCTCGACAAACACGAAACGAAGTCGTGCCCCAAAGGCCCTCGTTTGCCTCGTTCGCTCGAGGGCTTAATGCAGTATCCGCCGAGGAAGAGGCGCGTTTCTGGAGCGATTCATTAGCAAGCTTCAGGATTGGCCCTTATCCCCCCATCCAACCAGAAACTGCATCGACCTTGAATCGCACAATGACAGTCGAGCATGCAATATCTATCAAACCCCCATCTGGATCTGGCCTAACGAAAAGTTCTATAATCCGGGCTACCTGGGCAATTCTCCTGAGACACTACACAGGAAGTAATGACGTTGGATTCGGCGCAATTAACAGCGGCCGGTATTCGTCGGCATCCGAATTATCACAGATGGCAGGCCCTACAATCAACTTATGTCCAGTCGCGTTAAGAGTCGACCCCGACGAGGCAGTTTTCGCATTCATGAAACGAGTTCAGAAACAAATGGGCGAAATGATACCGTACGAGCACTCGGGGATATCGAGGATAAGGGCCTTTCTAGCCCCGGAGGACTTACCTGTGCTTGACTTTCGCAGTCTTCTCGTTGTCAATCACCAGAGCTTTGCAAGCGACATTGCCTCATCTGTCGATTCTCTAGGGCTTGAATTCCTAGAAGATGAAGGAAAACGAGAGCAGCACCCCTACCCCTTAGTTCTCACGGTTACATTATCTCCTTCCCCCCTGCTTCACATCGAATACCATGAGGAGGCGCTTACGCGCAGCCAGGCCCAGAATCTGGGTAACCACTTCCAGACGATTCTAGCAAGACTGGGAGAGGCGACACCGGAGACCCTAGTCGAGGCCATAACGCCATTTGGCCAGCATGATTTGTCACAGATCCTCAAGTGGAATAGCACCGACTATCCAGCTGAAGAGACTGCCCTTCATGATTTAATACATCAACAAGCAATCAAGCAGCCGGACTCTATTGCGGTGCACTCTACGACGGCGCCGCCACTCACTTACCGTGACATCGACGAGTACTCGTCTATAACGGCCAATCAGCTGGTTCATCGGGGTGCGCTACCCGGGTCTTTCATAGCCGTCTGCTTTGAGAAGTCCGCGTGGACAGTTGTCGCGATCCTTGCCGTTCTGAAAGCGGGTTGTATTTATGTACCTATAGATCCTGAGCATCCCCAGAAGCGCATTCGGGATATTATAACGTTGGTTGGGGCACAACGGTCTATTACGTCAAAGGTCGGGGCGCGAGCACTCCGGGGTCATGGCATCGACATCATGGAGCTATCCCCCGATGATTCTTGCAGCGGGTATGAATTGTCGATGGCACTACCGGCGGTGTCGCCTGGAAGCCCAGCTTACATACAGTTCACATCTGGAAGGTATGTTGCAAGTCGCCCGAGTGATCCCGTTGAAGTTGGACTGATGAAGCTGTGGTATCAGCACTGGCATACCAAAAGGCGTCCTCATATCCCATTCCGCAATCTGCACGGCAATCAAGTATTGTGGCGAGGCGTTTGGCGCGGCCAGTAAATGGAGGACTCTCCAGTTCTGCGCTCATACCTTTGATCTGTCCATTGCCGAGTTCTTCATCACTCTCGCATGGGGCGGCTGCGTTTGCGTTCCTTCAGACGTAGAGAGGATGAATGATCTGGCTGGGGTCCTCACATCACTACGAGCAGATACACTGCTCTGTGTGCCCACGGTTGCCAACCTTATTAACCCGGCTGATGTGCCGGGGCTCAAGCGCATCGTCCTCGCCGGGGAGCCAATACCACAACAAATCTTCACGAAATGGGCAGACAATGTCGAATTAACCGCGGCGTATGGTCCTTCAGAGACAACCCCCTATTGCTCTGGCAACATAAAAGTCGGACCCCAAACAAGTCAGTCCAACATTGGTCGAAGTATTGGAGCTCATATGTGGATTGTCTCGCCCGATGATCACCAAGAACTACGTGCAATAGGGTGCGTCGGAGAAATAGTCATTTCTGGACCATTAGTAGGAAGCGGCTATTTCAATGACTCGGCTCATACCAATGCGTCTTTCGTCCCGGCGCCAGAATGGCTCAAAGCAAACAAAGCATCTGGCCCTGGACTGGTGTACAGGTCAGGCGACCTTGCCAGGCTGAATTCAGACGGGACGTTCAGCATCGTAGGTCGTCGGGATACTCAAGTCAAGCTTCGCGGATTTCGCATCGAACTTGGTGAGATCGAGAACCGGATCATGTCCATAGGCTCATCAACTGCGTCACTTGTCATGCTCCCTCCCGTAGGACCCTGCGCAAAACAGCTGGTTGCCGTGGTGAGTTTTCGAAAGTCCAGTCTCACGGCACACAGCGACGCCGGCATCAGGATCTCTACCGTGTATAATCCACAGCTAGAGAACCTCAAACGTCGTCTCGAGCTCGCCCTTCCAGGGTACATGGTGCCTTCGGTCTGGGTATGCCTCGAAGAGATGCCGCTCATAATATCGGGAAAGATCGATCGGAAATCGCTCAACCAGTGGGTACAGGCCATGACGAAGGATACCTACAACACTCTGGTGGGGTACAACTCGTCTGAGAGTCCCGGAGACGAAATTCTACCGGGATCTCTGGCGTCTAGACTCGGACATCTCTGGAGCGATGTTCTCGGCGTACCGTTGAACTCGATAGGAATGAACTCTCAATTCATCGTCTGCGGAGGTGACTCGATCGCAGCGATGCAGATCGTATCTCGGGCAAAGCAACTGAGTTTAGACTTTACGGTACGGGACATTATGAGCGCCATGACGCTTGGAAGACTCGTGGCTTCTATCGAAAACCGGCCAAGTAACGTTGGCCATCAAACGACAGCACCAAGGACCGTTGATGATGTTTTCTGGTGGGAGAGCTCCGTTCAGACTTATGCCCCCATCGTAGCATCTCGCCTGAAGGATGTGCCTGGTGTGAGGGTAGAATATGCTTATCCAACTAGCTCATTTGCGCGAGAGATAAAAAAACAGCGACTTATCAATCCCTGGGTGTTCCTCTTATCATGGGAGATGGTGGTAACCTCAAAGATAGGGCAGCCCATTTCGCTGGAAGGGCTAGCGCGGGCTTGGAAGTCTGTAATCAAAAGGTATGATGTTCTCAGGAGCATCTATGTACAGGACCGGGAACTTGGCCTACCACTGCTGCAGGTGGTGCTGGATGCCGGCGCTGCGGATCGAGCAACCATCGAAATCTCCGAGGCAGACGCGGATGACGACGAACCTACCTTCGAGCTCGCCGGGGTCCCGTCGGTAGACGACTGCTTCCTTCCGCACCGAGCTCATTTCATCCGTCACGGGGACCAATACTATGTCCATATCGAGCTCGACCATCAGGTCATAGACGGCTGGTCGCTCAGATTGATCAAGGAGTCTCTTCTCCACGCCTACGAGAGCGACCATTCAAGTCAGCCTCGGCCTCTGCCAGCCCCGCCATCCCACAGAGCAGTCGTTGCCCATCGAAATCCTTCGCGCGAGTGTGTGGATGACCAGTACTGGGAGACAGCGTTGCGCGGCATGAAACCCTGTCTGCTCTCGGTTCCGGTTCGGTGTGAAGGAGCATCGAAGCCACCAACCACAAGGAAAACGATAGTCTATCTGCCCGAAATTCCGGCACGAGACATGGCCAAATTCGGGACAAAATACGGCATCACACCCGCAAGCTTGGTCGACGCCGCGTGGGCAATGACACTCGCCTCCCACACACAGTCCCCCGACGTTTCGTTCGAATACGTCGTCTCTGGACGCAACGAGGATGTCCCGGGCGTCTTCGAAATCGTAGGTTTGCTCATCAACGCCGTGCCTTACCGTCTGACCGGTGTGCTGGCCGACGGGGGCCTCGCGGAACTTACAAGGCTCGCGGGGAAAATACAGCAACAGCGGCTGGAGAACGACATGCACAGCACCAGCAATGTCCGCGAGGTGGTAGAAAGAAGGCTGGGTGTGGCAAAGCTCTGGAATACCGCCGTCAACTTCCAGCGCCGCTCCTCAGCCGTGGAATCAGCCACGTTGAAGGTGGAGGATTTGCTGCAGAAATCAGTCGATCCGTGGCATGTAAGTTTTCTCGTCCCATGCATGCATACGTACATACATACATACACACATACGCTCGACAGTTCGGGCTGCCGCCTTCTCCTCCCTAAAAGATGAATCGTCGAACTGACTGACTGACTTACCCGCCTTAATCAGTTTGACGTTCTGGCTCGAGCGCTGTACATCACCGACGACGACACAATCCGCCCTTCTATCGAGTTCGACGCCGCCGTCTTTGACGTTGTCGGCATGAACCAGATCGCGCGAGCTTTCGGGCAATTCCTGAAGCTGATCACTTAGAGTTAACGTTGTTCGAAAAGCACTCGCTATAGACACGACTTTTATCAGAAATAAGCACGCCAGTCAATTGAGGGTGTGTTGTGTTGTCTTGTCTTCTTGTAAGAACGCATCTTCCTTTCTCTTTAAGGTGTATCCTAGAAAATAGTATGGCGGGCTACAAGTTTTAAGATGCGGTCCGCCTTGTAAGCCTGTAGGGCGAGCGGCGGACAAAAATAAAAGTATATTTATTTTCTTTCCGGAGCGGAGGTCGGCGCGGAGCACATGCCCCGGAGGCTAAGACGTTTAAAAAGAAGTTAGATTGTGGTTATCGCGGTGCGGCCTCTGCGGCGTAGGCGCTTGGTATTGTCAGGTAAGCTGGGGGGGCTAATGTCAGTTGATGTGTAGACTCGAACAGAACAGGGCAAAACGATCAGATTGTACATGCGACCCCGCGGCATAACTAGCCCTTCGATTACCAAAAGAGAGAAAGAGAGAAACCAAGGACCCCGGGGCCCCGGGAGAATCAGTAGCCGAATAGACTCAGTCCCAAACGAATACGCTGTATTATCGTCCCTTGTCACAGCAGCTTCGAAAGGGTGTCATGTCGCGTGCAAACGACCAGAGCGTCTAAGCTTCCCGCGCCACGAAATCCACAATTGAGAAGATTCGGCAAAGTTTTAACAGCCTGGCTACCACTCGATAACCACCACCATGAGAGAAAAAGTCCTCAAGCGAGAATAGGTTGTTACGCGGCCATGGTTAACACCGCTCATAGACAAGCAAGTTCAAAATACTAGACTATATTTAATGCGTAATTTATTATTATGGCATTAGAGATAGAGAGGTATCCAGCAGTACAAGTATCCCTCTCCCTACATAGTAGGTGCTCAAATCCCATCACTGTGTAGCAGGCCACTGTACGTAACTACGACCGCATCGTAATGCAACCTTGTCAGCTTACACCACCTAACGAAAGTATTGTCTGACCGCTTGGAAGCAGCAAGCAGCGAGCGCGGAAAGGGGCGGAATCATTCGATTTGGCGCCAGAGATTCTGCGACGCAATCCTTTGGGGGCCGGCCAGATGTGTGGTAGTATTATTTTTAGGTTGTTCGCCATTCGCCAAGCCCAGCCATCTTTTCAACGCCGTTCATTCATTACCAAGCCATGCCACGCTAACCGGTCGCATAAATGTAGCCGCTTTGGAACTGTGGTACGTTCCGCGAATTGGTTCTTGAACCTACTCCCTTCCTCTTGTTCTCCCACCTTTTATAGAACCCCCGCAACATATAAATATATATATATAATTACGCAGCCGAACTGAAAAAACTAAACTAAGCGGCAAACACCCCTCCACATTAGTATTCGTTCGCCATGTCGGAACCCCCTCCCCCTCAAACTCTAGGGTTCGTGAAAGGACTCACGGTACTCTTTACGCTCGGCGCTCTCACGGTTCGTGATTTCTCCCCTAGACACACGTACCACCGCAGCAAGGGCGAACAAAACGGAGGTGGCACTACTTTCGCGATGGGGGGGGGTGATAAATAATTAATATAGGCTGATAGCCTTAGCTCGCGACGCACGCCTTCTACAACCTCTACCTGCACCCGCTGGCGCGGGTGCCGGGCCCGTTCCTCGCGCGCATAAGCGGGCTTCCCTCGTGGTACCACGCGTACCGCGGGGACCGGCACATCTGGCTGCTGCGGCAGTTCGAGGCGTACGGCAACCGGATCCGGCCGGAGCCGGGCACGGTGCTGTTCCGCGATTCGCAGGCGCAGGCCGAGATCTACGGCATGAAGTCCAACGTGCGCCGCAGCCGGTTCTACCAGGCCTTCAAGCGCGCCGACCGCGAGGAGACCACGATGACGCTCATTGATGTTGCCGCGCACGCCCGCCGCCGCCGCCACCTCACCGCCTGCTTCACCGAGAAGTCTATCCGTGCTGCCTGCACCTTTGTCGTCGACCACGTCAACCGCTGGCTCCAGATCACCGTTGAGGAGAACAACCTTGACGGGAAGGAGTGGTCTGCGCCCATCGACTTCTCGGCCTGGGTCGACGCGCTCATCTTCGACATCATGGGTGACCTCAGCTTCGGGCGGTCCTTCAATATCAAGGAGCCCGGCGATAACCCCCTGAAGTCCACGCCGCACAACATTGCCTCGTGGATGAAATTTTACTACCTGGTAATTATACTCTAAGCCCCGATACCTCCCCTCCCGTCTGCAGCCGCCACAACTTCTAACCCCGCAAAAGATGTGTCGCTTCCCCTTCATCCGGCTGCTCCTCTGGCTGAAGCCGCGAGGGCTAGACCGCGTGCTGGACGCGCTGACGCCGCCCGAGGCGCGGCAGTACAACCAGTTCGTGACGGACAGCGTGACGCGGCGCATCGCGCTGCAGCGGGCGCAGAGCGAGCGGCCCGAGGCCGAGCAGCGCCACGACATGTTCCACTTCATGGCCTCGGCGCGCGACCCGGCCACGGGCGCCCCCGTCTACGACGACTTCGAGCTGCGCGCCGAGTCCAACCTGCTCATCATCGCCGCCTCCGACACCACCTCCATCAGCCTCTCCGGCATCATCTTCTACCTCACTAGCGACGCGGCGCGCTGCGAGCGGCTCACGAAGGAGATCCGGTCTACGTTTTCGTCCGTGGATGAGATAGGTGCGTGTTTTCGCGAAATCCCTTCCATACCTGCTCCTCTAGTCTAGCCTAGTCTCCTAGTCGCGTGATCAGATCAGGCGCGCTAGACGCAGCACCAGATATCCCGAACCCGCACTGACGTATTCCCCTCCGCGCGAAAACAGTCTACGGCCCGAAACTCTCAGCCTGCACGTACCTGCGCGCCTGCATAGACGAAGGCATGCGGCTGACGCCTTCGGGGCCGAGCGAGCTGCCGCGCGAGGTGCTCCCGGGAGGTCTACAGATCAAAGGGGAGTTCTACGACGCCGGGACGATCGTGGGGACCGTGCCGTGGGCGAACTCGCGCAACGTCGAGGTCTACGGGGCCGACGCCACCGTGTTCCGGCCGGAGCGCTGGCTGCCGCTCGATCCCCAGGAGGAACCCGAGGGCGCGACGCCGGAGGCGCTGCGGCGCGCGCGCGCGGGGTTCCACCCGTTCTTGTCCGGGCCGGGCAATTGCATCGGGCAGAACCTCGCGATGGCGCAGATGCTGATCACGGTCGCGCGCATGCTGCACCGGCTGGACATCCGGCGCGCGCCGAGGTCAACGTTTGGAGGGGGGGAGGCCGCGCTTGGTTGGGGCCGCGATGACCCCGCGCAGTTCCAGGTTACGGATGCGTATATTTCGCTACGGCGGGGGCCGGAGGTGCAGTTCCGGAAGAGACGGGATTGATTGATTCATTGATTGACGGGCTAGTCAAGTGATTTAGGGGGGGACAGGGTGTTGGGGTGTGTATTGCGCGCGTCTGTGTGTATGAACAATTAGGATGAATGGATGGGATGAGGTAGGGGAAATCATGAGCGAGATCAACCTGGGGTAGCATGCCTCATGCCTGGGCACGGCGCAGCAAGAGAAAGGATGAAGAGGCACAGCAGGAGAATTTACGAAGGCCGACCGACCAACCCGCCCAGTTCTAACTCCTCCCCCTCCTCCGTCTTACTCCTTACTCTCCCCGTTTAAAAGAAACTGGCCAAACAGACTCGCAAGGGGTATATTGCCTTAGGCAGTCGAGCCAAACCACCAGGGCAGAATGCAAGTAATATACCCGCATACCAGTAGCAAGCTTTCATTCATTGGTTTCTTCCGCTAACTGGGGGCGTTGAAAGAGTATTAAATTAACGTAGTGACGACTCTCCACGTCGTGATAAATTTAGCAATGCTTTGATTTCGACACCAGAAATGACGCGTACTGTAAAGCAAGGGAGTATACTATAGTAACCTAGGTAGGTAGGTAGGTAGGTAGCAACCGCAACATCGGACCTTTTCGGTATAAGCAGGGGGGTGGTAGCTTAATCTGCTGATGTTTTACCGGGTCGTCGAGTGTGCATTGCATGCATGCATGCAGGCATGTGGCATGGCATCTACTGTATCTGTTGCAACATTCCGGGAATATCTACCTACGTTCTACTACACAGTATCAGCCACGGCGCTACAAGTGTGTATATGTATACATACTACTAGTACGTAAGGTAGTATCTGTATTTAAAGTAGCCACCATCACACCCGCATCTCAAATACCACTATAGTACCACCGAACACACACAATCCGCGTATACTAGTAGTACGTAGCATATACTACTAATAAGTATGTGGCGGCCACTCAGGGCTCATTCAAAAGCACCCCGCCGCCTGCAGAATACCCAGGATCAGTAAGTACTAAGTAATTAGGTGACCTCCCCCCCCTATAGCATCCTTTTCATATACTACTAGGTTACTCTTATATGTGTATAATTACAATATCCCCACGACGGAAATATACCACGCGGCTCGAAACGTGCATGATTCCACCTACTGTAGACTATTAATCCTAGACGCGTAGAGCGCCAAGTCCCGACCGACCCATCTCTCTAGCCATCGCAAGCGCAGACATTACTACCTAGGTAGGTTAGGTTAGTATCTGCGCTTACTGCGCGGACTCCCTTGGATTTGCCTGCCGGCATCGCTATTTCTCATGCTTGTTCGAAAACTATTCCATTCCGTGCAGCCAACGTGCTACCTACTTATATACTATACTTTGACGCAGAACTCCTCGCAAGATGAGATTAGATTAAAAGGGGTGGACAGGCGGCGCTGCAGCCTCCTCTGGATATCTATACTATAGTAAGGTATTACCTAGCTGGCTGTTTACCGTGTTGGTGTTTTAGTAAAAGGTAATCAAATCAAGGTCGATGTACCTAGGTTAGCTAGATTAGGTAGGTAGGTAGGTCCACATACTTACACATAGTAGGACGAAGCCAGGGAGAGTGCCTTGGCACGCTAAGGCCCGGGACCCAGTGCGGGAGAGTCCCCCGCAAGCAGCCTTATAGGCCCACACTCCACTGCACTAGGTACCTCACTGATAGCGAAGTCTAAGTATCTATCTAAACACTCCCATACCTCTTCAGTCGACGAGGCAGATAGACGGTGTTATCCCTATTTCTAGAATGCTTCAAACTACCGCTAGTAATAGTACCGGCGCGTACGTAAGCGGTAAGCAAGACCTGCAGGTGAAAATACCACCCACCCGCGATCCCGCTCGAATCCTCCGTGGCCTTCTGTCGCACACGTGCAGCGCCCGTGGCTGCAACCAACCCCTGTGTTCAAGCGGGGTATGTAGCATCCTTCCAGTACGTAGTAGACAGTGCAATATAGACTTGGTACGCGTAGTTTGGGGCATCATCAGTAGAGAGACACGTGTTAGTGCCCGTCGCAAAAGCGGCTGGCAGATGGGACACCTTGGCTTTACTCCTTGTCTGAATTCCGTTCCTCTAACATAACCTTAACCGGACCTTCGATATTCTCCCCAATGGCATCTAACCTAACCCCCTGAGACTACCCCTCGCATCAACAAAGCCCTGCTTTGCGGATGTTCGATACGATGGACAGCATCTTCAGGGAGCAGATCGGTCTTCGGCAGATAGTCGCCGACGCTTGGGCCGTTTGTCAGCTAGTCTGCCGATTGGATCGAGAGTCTAAGTAGATGCTAGGTTGTATATTGCTGTTTATCTTGGCCGTGATGGATGAGGAGTAGCGCAGGCTATTTTGTATCAGCTTTAGTGTTGTGATTCAATGCGCCTTTACATCATCATCGTTGGTATCATACCCATGTCTTTCTTCGAATGACGGAGCTTTGAGGAAAGAGCCGCCTCTGTATTCTATTCTACCTCGGTTGAAGTAGTTAGTTAGTTCGATTGCTCGGGCACCACAAGCGTCCGTTTATGATAGTATAGTCGCTTTTAGATATCGGGCGTAGCTGGGGCCCCCAAACGGGCTTTGGTAGATCTCTGCAAGTTGCCGCAATACTTTTGTTACACGAGGAAGTATGAACATTATATTACAATATGCAATGCCAATATGCACCCGCTTTTGGCAGCACCTCAGCTCTCATTCAGGTGCTCAAAGCTCAAACGAGGTCCCAACACGAACGCCCGAACGCCTGCACTCCATGTTCAAGTGATGTTGTGTCTATCATATGCTTCGTTTATTGATGCTCCAAAACTAGCCCTTGACCAATCCCCGTCCCGTGACTCCGCCCCGATAGATCCCAAGCCCGTCCTTGCCGTCATATAACACCAATATTATTTAGAGATACCCAAACTCCACCAGCCATACTGCTGCCACCCCGTGCGTTCCCCTATGAACCTTTCGCTGAGGTTCATACCGGTGAGTAAGCCACCTGATACGACTTATCCATCCGAATGAGCGTAGCATCATCATCATTAGTACTCCCGGGCCGCGTCTCCTTCGGAGCCGACACGGACGCCTTGTAGTAGCCGCGCGGGACCTCGAGGGAAATGCCGCTCTGGTCGTGCCGCGTCGTCCGCGAGCCCGTCCGCATGCTGTGGTAGTACCTGCTGACGGTGGTCGTCAGCCCGGACTTCTCGAAGACGGTGCGCACCAGCGGCCGCATGCCCGGCAGGCACGAGCAGATGAAATACGCGTTGGGTTCCACCAGCGTCAGGATCTGCGTCTCGACGCCGAAGAAGGTCGGGTCCGAGAACAGGTCCAGCGTGAAGAACCCGACCAGGCGTAGAATGGCGGTGATTATGCCCCTGGAACAGACGAGAAGCGCCGAGGGTCAGCAATTGTCATGAGCCTTGAATTCCGCTTGCTAAGGACTATGGAATTCTGCAGGGTTCGAGGGAAGTGGCTAGCTTAAAAGGGGCGTATACTCACAATCCTCCAGTCAAGAACGTGAGCAAGATACCGATCTTGCGCACACGCGTCGTGTGCAGGCGGTAGAGCGTCGAAAAGGGCAGGAATATGATAGCCAGATCCGTAAGGATGTTGGGGATGCTGATCCAGCGGTAGGAGGCGAGGAGGTCGGCGCAGTGGCCGCCCGGGATGGACTTGTCCCACTTGTACGCGAAGGGCTGGCAGATGGTGAAGGTGACGATGATGCCGATGATGAACCAGTTGGCGATTACGACTGCGATGACGATCCACGTTGCGATGCGCACCTTGCGCTCGACGAAGATGTTGAGGTACATGATCAGGATGCACACCTTGGGCACCGTCACCCCCGCCACGTAGATGAACTCGTCCGCCGTCTGGATCTTGGCGAAATTCTCCAGCACCACCGGGTCGTGGATCAGCCAATACTGCGCGTGGCGGCCAGCGCCTCCATATTGGACGAATACTGTTGCCGGTGGTTAGCACCAATTTTTAGCCGAGATCTCTCTAACATCGGCGAGAATCGTAGAAAGAGGATGAATAGTTTGGTGCGAAAGGTAAACGAGCTAACTTACGAATACAGATGATGCCCAGGACGAGCTGCAAAAAGTACGAAATCGGATACAACACCCAGAACTCCCAGCCGTTGCGCTCGGCGCACGATATCCGCGAGACATTAAACAAGAAGTAGATCACCGTGGTGATGACGATGAAAGCGATGCCGGCATCCTGCAGCTTTCCGTGGACGTCGGCTGCGAGGAACTCGGGCGACGGGTCGGGCGCAGAACTCATGGCGTGAGATTCCCCGCGGCCTCAGACGGGGAGGATGAAAAGACGGGTAGGAAAATTGGTCGGACGGCCGTTGATCTATAGACAAACAGACAAATAGACGAGTAAACAGTAATCATGGGAGATACGAAAACCCCTCGAGTTAAGTATATCCGGGTGCGCGAGCGCGGAGGAATTGCTAAGGCGAGATCGATCCGTCCTGCGCCTTTTTTACATCATCATCAGATCTATAGCATCCATCCGGCACTCGTCTTCGTCAGATCTCAAACACCCATATACACACACGTAGACCGAAAAAAATATGTATAAAAAAAAAAAGGGAACCCTCGAGTTACTTGCTCCAACCGGGTGCCCCGAAACCTTTCGCATGCAAAAAGTCCTTGGAGACCGTACTAGTAATTATGACCATAACATCAGAGTCACCCGCATCCTGGGATGGGAAGGGGATCTGATGGGATGGCGGTGCTGTGCCGCTCGTCTGGGCGTCAGCAAAAGCAGCCATTTGGGCGAGCCAAGCCCAATCCACACTGGCAGGTTAGAGCGGCTTCAGCTGTCCCCGTCTGCCGTGCCTCCAATTCGTTTCGTGGCGCCTGGGTGCGGCAGCGATTACCTGTCTGTGCTCGCTCGGGAGGGTAGCAGTGGCTACGTGGGGGCCGGTGTTCTTCGATGCGCATTGGACGCCGCCGTACACACTCTACATGTATACTTAGTATATCCCGATGCTACTATCACATGCATTCTGATCCCTCTCTACACACACATTCCATATAGCGTATATACCAGATGCAACCTCTGCCCCCCCTTTCCCCCTTTCCCCCATCCTTCTATACATATGTATCTCGATCCTACGAGATATCCGAGGAACCGAAAGGCCACAGACTCGAATCGCCAGCGCGCGAAAATGGCACGCAACGCAGCCCGGATCAAACTGACTACGTCGCAGCGGGCGAGCAAGGTAAATCGATAATTCATCTCGCAATTGGCCGGTGTGAGAATCTGTAATTTTCCTTCTGCAGTCGTGTTTCGTAAAGAGCAGGACTTCCCAGCCTGTGTAGTGCGGTGTAGTGTACTTAGACGTAGACGTAGGCTATTTACCTACTACTAATACAGTACGTAATATAGGCAAGGGAGAATTCCGTACGCCTCAGCGCCAGGGTGAGATAGACGCCGCGCCCCTGCTTACATACGGCACAGACACAAACGAGACTGGCATCCCATCACCAGAACGATCAGACATCTCGCTCGCTCTCTACATAAAACACCAAACTCAGTTCCGTAAAGTAATTCCAAGACACCTCTTCAACCTACAATCTAAGTAATTTTCCCAACCCTGTGATTTCGCATAGCAGCAGCGACGAAAGGCCCAGTCCAGCGCAATGTAGCATTACAGTAAGCCCGCGGCAGCGATCCGATTCGGTAACTAATCACCCCGCCAAGCAGTGCGTATACTCGAGACTTATGTATCTATTCGTCGATGGTATGGCTCTGACGCCAATACGAGGCACCGTAATGGGTGATTACCTACCTACCTACCTAGGCACTTCAGCCTGCAATAAATAAGCCCGTGATTCGCTGCTTTGCTGGCATCACATTACATAATCCCGGGGTTGGGGAGAGGTTAGGTGTTCAGATTACGAGTAGCAGGTGAGACAGGTGCGTGCGACCGAATAGTTACACACCAGTGAATACGCCTCTGAACGAGCCTTCTCTTTCCTACACCGGTAGCAGAGATAATCACCCCCGCCTAAGCGGAAGAGTATTGCGAGTTCGTAAGGTAGACTAAGCATTGCACGCCGCCGGTCCACAACTCAAAGTACCAGGCATCACTCACATTCCCCCAGTTCGCCGGCTGGCTTGCTTATCCATGTGGGGAACGGCCGCCAGCGTGACGTGTACGGTAATAATCGTAATATGACCTCACGTCTTATGTCAGCTGTGTCGCAGTATTCTCTACTCTGTAACATTACGTCGCAAAAAAGGCCCCAGACATTCTATGATGGGGTTGTAGTATTCTCATAGGGTTGGCTGGCTGGGTACGGGCCCGGTGTGTGGCCGTGCTGCCGGCCCCGGGGCGGTGCAGTTCGGTGTTGAGCGGATAAATAGCCTATTTTAATGTGTCAGCGCTCTCATCGTATGCAGGCCTATGATCTAGTTGCTAGTTATTTAGAAATGAGTTAAATCAAGGCCTGGGGCGGCCTGGTGCCTAGTATTATCACAGTTCTTGATTCTGATACTAAGTTAACCGGGCATGCAGACACGAAAGAAAACGAGAGTCCTATTGCGGTACACTTGATCTGCAACTATGATATCCTTTCTATATCCGTTCAAGGCAGAAGGCGCCGGCCTCGTGGTATACGAGCTAACAGTGGACTCTTAAATGCTGTGAACGCGGCTTGGCGGACATCACTCGAGCTGATGCTGTCCTAAAACTAGAATTGAACCATGGATGAGTGGTCTAGGACCATATGTCTGTCCTTGTCATAGGCAACGAGACACAGTTTGAATCTCGGGTATCAAGATACTTACACAGCATCCCTCCGCCACTTCACTGGACGATACATTCAAGCAAACAAAAGGCAGAATAGCTGTCCTGGCTCTTACAAGATGGGAGAATAGGGCGTAATTATGATTGCAAGTAGCTCTGGAACCCCTATTTGGTCCCGAGCATTCAGCACCTTAAAATAACCTCACTCATAATACGAATATTACATCGTTCCAGACCCCATGTAGGACCCAGGTATTCGTACTCTACCCGCATTAGCAAACCCGAGAAATTTCCGTTCATAGCTAAACCCATATCTAGAGCCCTGCTTGCTCGGTTAGATGGACCTAAGGAGACCAGAGCATAACACCACGCGGCAAAGGAATGGTTGGGGAAGCCGAGTTTTCCAGATGTCTCAGCAAACCGATAGCGAGATTCGCCCCCGCCGTATCACCAGGCACGATGATTTTGTGCAGATTTATCCCCAAGCAGAGTACGTAGGCGTAGAAAGTTAACACATCTTGCATAGCGGCAGGGAACCGAGTGCGGTCATCAACTGCAAGCCAATATTGAGTAAAGAAGGCGTAGTATGCTATGGAGATATCCAATATAGCATAGACACTGACTTTCCCCAGTATTCCCGTCCATGCGCGCGGCAACATCTGCATAGGGACCCAACAACAAGACCCGTTATCAACAGGGCGAATATCTAGAATAGCTAGAGTGTAATAAGGATTCCGGGTAAGCCCAAGTTGCCACATCCTATTCGCCTTTCACCCAGCATGCGATTGTGATTGCCGGGCTGTGCTGCTTGACTGGCGGATTCCAGTGCGGAATATGATTCCATCATCAATGTCGGCGTTGAAAGGCCTAACTATGAAGTCTTCTAGAGTGTAGGGGATCAGAGGTCACATATCGATTTGAAAAGGGACTTTTCCGCGAGCGGAGAAGCACAATGCCAAGGTAGCACAAAAAGTGAGATTTCCTACGCTCTACCCGGACACATGGGAGCCTGCTGATATGTTGTCTAAAGAGTACGGGACCTAGGTAGTAGGGCTGCTTGATATCGGCCATGGTGTTGGACTTGGGAAGCGTGGGCCGGTTGGACTTCTTCACCTTCTGAATAGAGATTTACCTAATTAGTATCTGCTTTGGTCCAGGCGTTCAGGATTGATTCGTGTCCATATGGAGAAGTCCTAAAATACTTCGACTGCTGCATAATTTAATTGAGATCTCGTAATTGGAAAGGGGGATGAATCTCCTCGGATGACAACCAGTCGAAATCAGTCGGATAGAGCAGCTCCGGCCGGCCCTGACGGTCTCATTGCATGATCAAGAATGGAGGCAGCCGTACGGAGTGTATTTAAGCATTTGATATTAAATCGCTCGTTCCGTCGTGAACACACGACCCGTCTCCTATTCACTACTCTACTTTTATACTAATCCCGTGTAGAGGAACACAGGTACCTTAATTTCCGAAACCTGTTTCATTCTCCATCTCAGCTGTCAAGCATAACTCGCGGTGCCCGCCGCCATCAATTTCAAATGAGATGTGACCCATTTTCCGAATTATGCGGGTTAGGTTATGACTGTCACCTTAACGATGAAGTGGCCTGTGACCAGCCCGAGGACTGACATTCAATTAGGATATTAATTTTGTCGGAGAAATACTTCAAAGTTAGACTAATCAAGTCGCTGGGGTGAAATCATCAAGAAACTGGGAAGGAGATGGAAAAGTGGATGGGGTGAAATCATCGAGAAACTGGGAGGGAGATGGAAAAGTGGATGGGATTGTCGGGCTCGACATCGGCAAATCCCAGGTACTAATACTAGTTTGCTCAGGATGTGGCCTAATATCGTGTTCGAGCGTGGTGTCGGCCGAGGCACCCATGGCAAATAGACCGTCAGAGCCAGGGCCTCCGTCGTAAAACTGGCTTGTAGTCCCAAATGATTCGAGATATTGGGGCGTCTCCAGCACCGGGGCGTGTGTGTTTGGATATGGCTCGGGATAACCGCCCCCTACGCGATACCCATCATCGACACCAGGTCGATAAGAGGTGTTGGCTTTGTACTTCTTCCATCCCCATTTTTCACCGAGTTGGTATCGATACTGTTTCGTACTATCGGCTACAGTCAGTTGACAGTTTCCAGTTGCATCAAGTCGAAGGAGCCTTACGTTCGGAAGAAGTGGTGCTTCTCCTCCATGATCTTGATGACCTCGAATAGCGGCAAATGCTCCTCTATATACAGGCGCTCCAGAATAGGCCTGTATTTGTCCCATTCTTTCTTAGAGGGTCGACGGGAAGCTCGGCTTGCAGGTTCGTATGGGTCTATCTCCACCGAAGCCGCAAGCCCGGTGTTGAAAGGTTCGGGAGAAGTCGAATCAATAGAACCTGATACAGCATCCCGCAAATAGTTTAGTAACTCCATGTCAAATGGTTGCGTATTGGGAGCTTCGGTGGTGGACTGTGGGGACACCGTACTCGATATGTTGAAGCATGTGTTGGGGAACTGGGGGGTTACTTCATGTGGAGCAGATGGGGCGTTATCAGGCGTGCCGGCGATGCGCGACGCTGATGCCTCGACTTGCCCTGATGATTCAGGTTGAGATCCGAAGCTCCATCTTTCGAGGGCATTCTTAAAACATTTTTTTATTGCCGATTCAACACTGCTTTTGGCGCATGCATCATGGGACGACGGATAGGATGTTTGGCCCTGAGCAGGTGGGATCATGCGCACAGCTGCGATGAGATCGTCCTGGAGCTGATATAGTAGCTGATATATATGAGTTGTGCGCTGCAGTTCATAGGACTCATCAACACCATCTTCATGGATTAGCTCGGAATTAATATAGATGGATCAGATGTATAAAACCAGGTTGGACATTGTCATTTACCTGTATCACTATCTTCGATGCTTGTGTGAGGACTCGAGGATCGAACCGACCCAGGGCGACTGTTAGGCTCCGATGATCGCATCATATCGTTGGGTTGAGAGTTAGGGGCTCGCGTCGCGGTGGCGGAGAGATGTCTAATGGGATTAACCTCAACTTGGACGTTGGACGCAGCTGCAAGTCTATAGTCACTAGTACTGTTGATCGAATTAAGAAGTAGTAGTGCGCTAGTGATCGTCCAGTTGGGGGGTACAAGGGGCTGCAGGTGTCAGCATGTAGGAAACGAATCACACTCTTTTCAACAAGAAGAATCCCCTTGAAAGCTATCTTCAAGGCAACAAAACTAGAAATGAATAGAAAGCACCAGGGCTCGCTCGACGGAAGTGAGAAGAGCTTCCAGGCACTAGGATACGGAAGAGAATGAAACAATTAGGGATGAATTCCAAATCCCGATCTTCCAGTAGCCGCAAAGTGCAGTTTTGAACACGCCACCATGGTCATGACCGAGCCAATTGCAGCTGAGAGAAGATCATCCCTGGTTCGCCAACAATAAAAGATATTGGCCAAATGCTCGCCGAGCCAGGGGGGGTTGGTGAGTGTGGCGCTCTTGACTTCTACCAACCGGGCTCCGCCGATTGAGACCGGTGTAGCTCGTCCTATTAAAAATCACCAGGAACACACATAGTGTGAACGTGCTCGATTGGTGACCACCGGGTGAAGGTGAGCTTCATCGAGCTGTTTTCAGGAATGAAGCCTTCCTATATCGTGTCACTGTGACACTATTAGTCGTTTGATGTAATCAGATCGAGTTCGCTGTGTATATGAATGAGAAATTCAAGAGATGGAAAGAAATTTGGAAAGTTGATCAAACGATGCAATGACGAAGACTTGGCCACTCCTCTGGGTCGGCCTTTATCTTCTATTTGTCGAAGTTGGCCGTGATAGCAAGCATGTACACTGTACAGTTTCATGCCGCAGTCGCCTGTACTGGCGAATAGACGAATACCGTCGGGACTATGCCTTTCTCCTCAGCGGCGCTTGAGTGGTCCAACCAGGCACACGCTACTCATCATGTGTCTGCTGCACTCTTCCCGACTCGGTTACCCTTGGTTCCCCCATGGCATGCTCATGCCCCCCTCCTACCCTCAGATCTCGCGCGCTTCGTAGCTCCCCGAGTTTCCTCTGCCGTACTCTAGCATGCCCATCGTTTCCTTATTCCGACCAAGCCCTCATCGCACTTTGATCGTTGCTACAGCCTCTTGTGATACTCCATGGGTAAGCCAACTGGACCTCTAGACCCAACCAACAGCCCATCTAATAATACCTTCGTCGAAGTTCTCGCTCCTTCGGGCTCCTGAATGCACGTAGCATAACACACACCCAACCAGATCATTTGTCATAGGCACCGTAAGTTAGCCTCACCTCTCTAGTTGCCGCACCAAAAGGTTTTCTGTTTCTCTCTAGACGTCTATGTTCAGCGTCACGTCCCGCCTAGATCTCATGGAGGTCCTATATCATATTTGTGGCTGTGGACCTCTTGCCTAGGCGCGATGAGCTATGAACATCGTATCCCTCAGTATGAATTGATCCAGCTTAAGTCCCGTACTGATCGACGTGGCCGCAGTGTTCCTGTTCCGGACGGTTTCGTATCGCTCTAAGAAGGACGACCAGACTTTGCCGTGGTTGAGATACTCAACGTATGTCATCCTAGTCGCAAGAATGTTGTGGAGTGCCTCCGAAATAACATGATACATGATAGCACTACAAGCTAGTATCAATGAACAACAGTAGCAGCGATTATAAAAGAGAGGAAAAGGCGATGGCTGCCTCGACGATTACCAATTTCTGGTATCCTTCGAGTTGCTGGGGCCAGGAACTCGTTGTAGCTGTGAAGGCAGCTATGTTGGTCACGACGCAGATCATGGTATTGAATGGTCTCTTCGTACTAGCCAAGCTCCATCGCATCTGCCTCCAAACCCAGCACAAGCTTGCTATGGGGATGCTTGTGTTGGGTCAAGTCCACGGAGTGCAGGCACTGCCAGTACCTTCAGGTGGTAGTTCAACAGATATCGCAGTGAAATCATACAACCTGAACCGTACATCGTTCATCGTGATGGCGGCTATGAGCGCTATCATGACAGCGGTCTCCTTGATTAACGGCTTTATCGCAATTGCCAAGTTGTGTTCAAGACGCCGAGATCACAACAGTATTCCAAGACATCCAGCCAACTGTGAAGACGGCGCCGCAGCTCATGAAGCACTAGGACAACCCGTCATCGGCAGTATCCCTGCGGTCAACTCAGAGGAGGAACTTTCTTCCTCGACGTCTGACGCCATCACGTCCGCAGGTGCTGGCGGAACGGATCCGATGGCGGCGAAACATCCCAGGCCACCTCAACAAACAGCCCCGATGCCTCTTGAGAGACTTTGTCGTAACCCGGGATCAATTCATTAGTCGAAAGTGAAGTCGTGTAGGCGATATACCCTGGGATTGTACAGCTCGTACAATGGCAAGGAGAGATAACGGAAAGAAAATTAGGTTCCGACTTCTAAAGAAATGAGATCAAAGGAACTTGAGCAGCGAAAGGGATAGGGTAGTTGAGATATTCACGAGTGGAACTCAAGGATTTTGAAACCTGATGATAGCCGCTCGATCGCCTTGTTTTTGAGCGTCGACTCGAGAATGATGAGCGGCATGTCTCTCTCCACATATAGGCGCCAAAGGCCGTGACAGTGTGGATGCACGATTGCGTGTCTTTGTGTTCCCAGTCGGCAGACGGCGATCCGTGATCCGTGATCCACTTCTTACACCGGCTGTGGCCCCCCGGAATACTCGTTACGTCCCGGTCCTAGGTTGGAAATTAGCACTATCTTTGGGAATTCCTTGGAAATTCCCATAAATGACAATAGAAAGTGGGGGTGCCAAGGCGAAAGGCGAAAAGTGGAAATGCCAATGTCACCCTCACTGTACGGAGTACTTTAGCACAGTACCTAGGCAACACGCCAGATCCCAGCATGTTACGGCCTCTCCAGGACCAGCCAAACGACCTTTAGGTCGTATTGTCGGAACGTCCCGGCAGCAGCCGTTTTCTAGATCCAAACGCTAGGGACTCTTAGTAGCCACGGACGTAGCCTACCTACGTAGTGGGTATGTTACATGCGCTGGACACACTGTGCGTGTGCGGCATGCAGGCCTCGGTGATAATAAACCAGAGACAGTCTCGGGCGTACTGACGTTGTATATGTATATGTGCTAGTCCTGCGATCAGAAGTCAACCGGAGTATCACGGGTACCGATCTGGGCAGCCTCATTCGTATTCAATCTGAGAATATTCAGCCCTCGCATGATCGAGACATTTTGCGCGGACCTCGAAGGTTAGGAACACCGGTCCAATTGTGTATCCCTTTAAGCCCTGATCGAGCTGCAACTTGCATAACACTAAACCGGGGGGTTCTCCAGCCAGTGAGAGCAGTGATTCGCCCCGGTAGCTCTGATCTTATTGACTTAACACCCCCTTTTTAGCATACTTGGCATTTTGTAGCTCGATTAGGGCTTAAAGGGATATAGTTTGGCTTAGCTACCAAGGCTAGGAAATGGGCCTGGATACAGGACTCTGTAGATTATTGTATTCAGATGATGGCCAATTTCTAGCATTGATTCGGCTCCTGGCCTCGAGGGAAATATGTCGACCCACGAGAGCTCCGGGGCCTTGCGCAGTCTGGATGACCAATCAAAAAAAAAGGAATTTCTAAAGCTTCCGGTGTTTCGATCCTCATCACTATATTGGTGCCGAATCAGGCTCCAAAGGCACCTCACAGGTTACGTCGCTGCATGATCGGAAACGGCCATCATCACCACATAAGTATAATATATTTCCTGCATTCATTCACAGGTCCGACAGGCTATCCACTAAGCAACATAATCCTCGTCGAACAACTAAATGCTACCCACTTCCCCTACCTTGTACGCTGCTATTGTAGCCCTGGGCTTTTTGAGATCGATATACTCGCTATGTTCACGTGTCAGTCAGCTTTCTCTACAATACGCTCGTTTTGCTATCTAACTTTACGTGGTTTCCCTCGACTTGGCCCCCTTTCATTAAATTCCTCCTACCCTCATTCTTTTTCTCCCATCGTTGAACACTTCGACGTTCTGCGAGGGCTTCTATTTTGCCTTAGACACAACAGGTTGCCGTCATGCAACATTCATTTATTTTGTCATATTTTCTCACCGCCTCGTATATGCCCAGTAGATCAAACTTTGACATCGTAGTTTATTGTCCTGGGGAGGCCAGACGCACTTATCTCCATTCCCTAGAAAAGCTCGATGACAGGCATTACTGTGGTAGATCGTATCTAGTGCAGGACCCTGCGCAAAAGGCAAGAGGCCGAAGCAAGTGGAGCATGTGTCTAAATAACCTGGGTTTATCGAGCTACATACAGCATACCAGCAGAAGGAAAACAGTCTGACAGGTTCGCTCATTCCAGGCTTACCTTTAACTCCAAATATACATTGTAATTAACAGCGCCGATCATGATTTTCCGCCAGAATTAGATATTTGCTTATTTTGTCTCATGGTGTAACCATGTGAGTGGATATCGGAGGTGGCTGCGTCTAGTAATGAACAAGGTGAGCTGACATTAACCGAATCATACGCCATAGCCTTCCTTGCCTCCATACTCGTTGCTATTGCAGTCCTCTTCACGGAGCTGAGAAGCAATTGTTTTGTCTTGTCTACAATATACCGAGTCTCTTAGTTTACCTAATCCTGACTATTTGGCTTGCATTGTTTGTTCGTGTGCTTGTAGCGCATGCTACCAAGCCGACTCCGAAGACACTCTGATCCGTGTATTGAGTGAATTGGTAATCGAGCTCGGACAAGTAATTGTCTCGTATGTGCAGATTAAAGGATACAACCTACGTAATACTATTATGCAAATTACTTTAGGAAAAAAGCAATGTAAGCCTGCGTAGTTGTCTCATCATATATGATTTTGTCTTAGGCAAAAGAATAACGAATTTAAGTGATTCAACCCCAAGGCTGTTAAGACTACCGCCGGTATATCTTCCTAATCGTTTATGCCCTGCTCGGTCGTACTTGTCTTGTGGGCATATCCTGGTCCCGTGTGTACATAGTATTGACTATTAGTCGTATGAAACATCTCTAGAAAAGGACGAGTTATTGGGATCGGGAGTGAACAAGTCGGCGAAGATAGAAGTGTTGAGGTTGTTATAAAGGTAGGGCAGCAAAGCCCAGCGCTGTGAATTTCGGTTATTGTGCGATTGGACTGAAGTACATTGATTCCACCGGTAAAATGCCCTGTCGTCAAACGGAGAATGTAAGTATTTTGTCGGTATAGACAGAATTGGTCGGTCTCGTCTTGCTATGTCGTTGTAGTATGAGGAACCGGAACCCTCACCATCCTCATCTCTTATTTCCGGGGATAAACTCTCTATCAAAAATTGGCTGCGAAGGTTTAAAGCGTATGAACAAAGTACAGGTATTATAATAATATAGGACAAAGTCATACCTTCTATATAGCAGGTTTAAGGAGCAACTTCATAGGCCTCCCCGTTGCATGGTCCTGTCATAAATACTCGAATCCGTTTTGGAGTGAAATGGTTAATTTCGATTTATTTATTGCATTTATGGTAATACGTATGTATATTGGAAGCCATGCAAGTTTATTCATTTTGGCTTGTGCCATAGCAGGTCCTACTTAGGCCAGGCTCAGAATACAACACAATACACCCTCAATTGACTGGCTCGCTGATTTCTAACAATTTGGGTCCGTTAGAACTAGTTCATCCTGTTGTGCCATTTCACGTCAGGAGGTCGGGTAAAGCGGCAGGAAGAGTAGAATTAAGTCCCACATATCTAGAAGATCGGCCGTCAGCTTAGCATACATATCTTCCCCAGCCAAGAGGTTAGTATAGCGGTCGGATTTTCCAGTAGAAGCAGCGTGCCCTCGTTGCATTCGTCAATGGAGTTGGAACCGACAGCGGTTGCCCTCAACTTGGATAGGAACTGCGTGACTCGCCTTTCCCAAACAGGGATTCAAGATGCGCTTTTGGCTTATCGTTCTGCACAAGATATGTCATAATAGCTTTAGGACGTTTCCTGTGAGAAATGTGAAGATGGTTGGATCTGCAGGACACGGTTAATAATAAAATATGTGTAACGTGAGGTTTGCGGCTATGTATTCAGGATTGTGGCACATGTAGGCAACATCTGTAGATCATCTGTTCTCACTCAGAAAATCATTATCATGGGCATAGAGAATGACATCACTTATTCGGCGCCGCATGTGCCTCTCTGTCAGATCACTTCACTGTAGCGGCAGCCAGGGGATCACGCACTCTCTTAAGTAACATCCAAGAGGATTTATGGTGGTCGAGGCGCTTTCTCATGAAATCTGTCAAAGAGCGACGAGTATATAACGAAGACGGGAGCCCTCACTTCGGAAACTCTAACGCATCACTCGCAACTCACAAAGACAATTATTAGTGAATACCCGCTCTAACTTGAACTTCTACATTCTTGCCAAACTGAAATCATCGAGTCAAAATGAAGACAAACTTCGCATATCTATTCCCCCTCCTCTCTCTCTTTTCGGCAGCTAGAGCCAATTTTGACATCTACGAGGTCGCCATATCGAACTCACTTACCCCGCCCCTGTACGGCTGGGTCATCACCGACGCGGAGCCCAGCTGCGACGAAGTTAAGAACGCCGAGCTACGGGCCGACAAAGACGATGTCAGCGGCAACAAAAAGGGCTTCCGCTGCAAGGGAGACTGCAGCGAGACCGGATACCCGTCCGACATCACCGAGCTGGAGATGAACCTGGGAGCGTATCACTTCAGTAAGTGTGCCCTATTACCAAACGTGCCTTGAGACGAAATTAGGCTGACTCGGTCCCAAAGCTCTCTACTCGGACCGTAACTGGGACCTGGACACCACGAAGGGCGAGTCCCAGGGTCATTGTTACCCTTTCCCTGACGCGGAGAAGAAATGCCGTGATGGAGTGGGCGAAATCCTCGCTTTTCGTAAATTCCGGTGCGACCACACTGATTACACCGCGTCGACCTTCCAGTGATGGTATTCTCACCCACGCTGGTCACATGTGCTGCACACCAACTCGCGAAGAGATCCAGCATAACCGACTAACCGTGTGAAGATGGAGAGGTCTTTCTGGATGATCAGAGATGACTCAGGATGGTGGATAAGGATCCCAACGACGCAGCATTCGAGACACCGAAGAGAGGGGTGTATGTAAACTGGAATATTTCTTACAAGGCCATCACTCGTTAGTTTTTCACTCGCTTCTTATCAATATTTACACTTATAAGCCTTTGTGATGGTGAGATTCCCTGCGGGGAGTTCACTGCGCTATGCATATTTATCTTCATGCTTCCCAGTAATGTCTCTTCCTTGCCTTTACGTTCCTACTAAAGGGGCATCGTAGTGAATAATATTTAAACACCATTTCTGAAGCTAGACTACGCCCTTAGTATTTCCCTTTTATAAACTAAACATTAAGTAAACGTCTCTGCCTCGTAAGCCAAACGTGGTATGAGGGACTTTAGTTTCGGATGCTACAACCTCTAGTCTTAAAGGCTTCCATACCAATACTTCAACACTCACACGCAAAAGTTAACATGCCACGGCCTACGAAGCACACCAGAGCTCTCTCATCAGACCCCGCCGTGCCAATCGCGAATACATGTATGTACACTCCTCTACGCAAATAATTTACACCACCGGCATCTTTCCGCCGAGGACAATCAACTGAACTATTATATCAAGCGACAGAACAGCCAGCAGCAGACGACAGCGCCCGTCCCGCAAAGGTCCATCCTTAGAAGCCTTCTGGAGCGTTTGCTGCAGCCAGTGGTGTTTGCGAAGGACAATTACCGGTGCCAGGGACGAAGCAGGTTCGTGGGGAGTGATTACCTCTGTAAGCGGTCATTACCGGCTAATATTGATAATGTACGTGGCCGAGTGTAAGGGTGCTATGCTTGTGGGCTGTGTATAACAGAAGAAGCATCGTACGCGGGAGAAGAGGTAGTAAATAACAATTTGAAAACCGCCGCCCACCTGCACAGTGATAGCTCGCGGGCCTTTTGGAAAGTTTCATCAACAATGAAGGATCTACGACTATCTAGGGGTATATGGAAATTAAGTAGACTTTAGTTGTAGGGCGGAATTGGCGTAGGGTAAAAGCTGCCCCTATCTTGTATTTACGCTCCATTTACACGGCACACACGTCAGAGGAATTGGGCAGTGGTGACTCCCCTGGATTACGTATTTTGGTTTAGCGAGGATGCACGTATTGGCAAACGTAGCCGTCACTCGATCCTAGTGACTACATAGAGCATTGCATTCTAACCGTTAGCCCCCTCACATCACATCACAAACAGTAGATCGGTATCTAGACAAGAGGTTAGCAAGGCCTCGGCATATAAATATCAGCGGCATCTTACCTAGCGGGTGACTGCAAGAAAGCTGGGGCTTCTGCTCGTACTTGCTCTCGAGCACGTCTCGGATGCTGTTGAGCAGCTCGACGTAGCTCTGCTTGGGGTCCTGTTTGAGGGCCGTGATGAAAGCCCACGACATGGCGCCGGTGGCCTTGGAGGCGATCGTGGCGTCGGCGCTCGTCTGGTCGTCCTTGCTGCCCGACCACATGATGACGTCGGCCGGCGACGTCTTCGTCTCCATCGTCTTCTTGTACCCCGAGTTCCCCTGCATGGCGCTCTTGGCGAAGCCCATGACGGCGCTCGCCACGCCGCCCGTGTCGCCCGTGGCGTACGACGTGATGGCTTTCAGCAGGCCCTGCCCTGCTTCGGCGGCCAGGTTCGGCTCCTTCAGGACGCCCTTCGTGGAGTAGAGGTACGGGAGGTCCAGGACGGAACCGGAATGGCAACAGTCGAAGATGGCGGTTAATCTCACACCTGCTACCAGGGGCTTGACTACGATGTTGTGCAGGTCATCATCCACTATATGACCATTTTGCTTGAAGTCGAGCGGGTAGATGACCTCGTCGAAGCCATCATCCTCATCGCCATCCAGATCCTCGGTCTGTCCACCGTGCCCTGAAAAGTGCAAGAAGAGGGAGTCGTTGGGCTGGGCATCCTTGACAAGCCACTGCATGGCACGAATAATATTAGCTTTGGTAGGCTGCAGGACGGGGTCATGCTGGTCGTCGGTGAGGATGATCGTGTCTTCCCTCTTATAGCCGTAGTGCTCGGACAAGAAAGCAAAGAGGTTCTTGGTGTCGTTGATGCAGCCGGCGAGCTCGGCGTCCTGGCCGATGTAGTTGATACCAATGAGGAGGGCTTTACGCCTACCGGTACAGTTGGAGTACTGGAAGGTGTACCCCTCCGGGGCTCCGTGGCCGAACGCCTGCGGTGCTGACGGAGGGGGAGGGCCAGCGCGGTGGGTTCCTCCGTACCCCTGAACGTTCCGATAACCGTAAGAATCCAGTCCCGGGGGAGGTGCGAAAGGAGGTGGCGGGTAGCGGTTAGATGACCGCGACTGTTGGGGGGGTGGTGGGCCTCCCGGGGGTGGATACCGGTCGTAGCCATGGTGAGATGGCGGTCCCCCTGGCGGCGGATATTGGTTGTAGCCATGCTGAGGCGGTGGTGATTGTTGATACCCCCCGCCGTAGCCGCCCTCCTGCCTCGCTCCATAACCACCTTCATGCTCTCCTCCGTAGCCGCCGCCATGTCCGCCGTGGCCACCATGGCCGCCATAACCGCCCTCACCGCCTCCATACCCTCCGCCGTGTCCACCCCCGTAGCCTCCACCGTAGCCGCCTTGCCCACCGCCTTGGTTCCCGGGATAGCCTCCGCCATAACCGCCGCCGCCGCCGCCGCCATAGCCTCCGCCGTATCCGCCTTGATAAGACATTTTTTTCAAGAAGCAAATGAAGATCGACGTCGACGAAGTCAATCGGAGAAAAGAGAGGAAGTCCTGTCCTGTCAGTGACCAGGCAGTAGAAAAAGCGCGTGGCAGAAAGGGCAGATGATAGATTTGCGGGTTGAAGATCGGGCAGTAGGTATGGGGGTATGGGGTATTGGCAGTGGAATTGGCAGTGGTCGTGGCGGCTGACGTGTTATCGTGTTTATCGTGGAAGCGGAATGGGCAGGAATGGAGGAATGGAGGGGCGCTGAGTGGGAATGTCCCCTGTCACGCTTCCCTGTCTAGAACCCCCCTCTTCAGCTAGGCCTAAAGGATCGATATAAGGCTGGCTTGGCGATTATCAGCGAGCGATCAGCGGGTGTTTCGGGTTTCGGCACCTTCTCAGAGGGTTCCCTCCCAGCACTGCTCCAGGCTACGCAGGCTGTGAGTGGGTGGCTGGCTGGCTTCGCGTTCGAGGCCCCACCTACTCGGATTTCTCGAGAGCCGCCACAGTACCTAGGTAGCGCTTAGAGCACCGCTAGAGATGGAACTACCAGGTACCTAGGTAGGTAGAGAAGAAGCTAGAGGACGGTGAATATGCGCTAATGCGTCAGGTACCCGCGCAGTACCCGCACCCCGTTTCCAACATTTCGGTACACAGTACATCTCTCTGGGTCAGGCGATTTCAATATCCTAACGGTTATATCAACCCAATTCACCGATTCGTGAACTACCTAGGTAGTAACAAGTCGGCTCCCAGACGCTGGCAGAATTCAAGATCATGGCTCCAAGGCAATCCCGCCCTCGGCGCACAAGAGATTTACTTCCTCAACAACCAGCTGAATAAGTTCTGCTAAAAGAAGTCATAGCCCGCCCGATGATAAGTTACCAGGTTTTCCCTACCTAGGTAGTCTTATCCAAGCCATGAAAAAAAGGTGAGATAGCTGGGGCAAAGAAACTTGGCTGGGTTGAAGAGAGGAACGGAAGTCTCGATAAGCTATCTCTAAGAAGCTCTAAGTAGGTCGACCGTACACTTTTCCCAAAATAGCTTAGTGAAAACGCGTTACGGACTACCTCTAAGTATAGTGTTTACTCAGGAGCTCATAAAAAAAAAAAAAAAGACGGCAGAAGCCAGACTACAGGTAGGTAGTGTACGGAGGATTGGTACCTAGTAGGATCATCAAGACCTTCCCAAATCACCTAATACGCATGATGCCGATACGCATACGCAGACATTGTGAGTCCCCAGTGGTACAGTAGTAGGTTACCTAGGTAGGTACTGTACTACCTCTACTAGAGGGGCTACAGGGATGGTTACAGGGGTGATGAGAGGGGTACTCTATGAGGGGTCATAGGCGAGGGGTAGTTCCCCTGCTTTAAGTACTCCGTACCCAGTGGCTACCTAGGAGCCCTCAAATCGGCCCCTCCCTCCAATCGACATGCCCCGCGCGCCGTAGACAATACCTAGACACTTAACAATAACATCCTGACCTACTAGCCTCAGCATGTAGATCCCTACCTGGCTAAGTACTTAGTATCTACTAAGTACAGTGCCTAGGTATGTGAAGATATAGGCAATTGTAAGAGGCTACCTACCTCCTAGGCAACGCGCAGCTCCTCCCAGTATTACTCCCAGTATTACTCCCAGTATTACTCCCAGTATTACCCCGAGTATGCTCCTCTCAGAGGTATCATCCTCTCCCTCTCTGTGTCTACACTAAATGCTGACAGAGGCCCAAGGCTCGGCTTGGCTGCATCGGTCCTCGCTGGCGGCCTCTTCCAAAGCCCACAGCGCCCACAGAGCCCACATACTCGACACAAGCCCAGACAATATCCAGCGCTCCCAGCCGGCAATTTTGTGCCGAAACGCTCCGTTGTCCTTTGCTACGTGTTACGTCTTCCAGCTGTGCAACGGGTTCAAAAAGGGCTTTGCGCGTTCTCATCCAACGTCCCCTGCCCCGCAAACACCTACTACGGGTTCTGTGCGTTCTGTACGGGAGCAGTGACACCAGGCGGGACACCCCGGCGCTAATAAGAAACCACCGACGCCAAAGCGACGACGCCGTTGCCGAACACCCGTCCTTTTCATCCATCCCTCCATCCCTCCATCTCCTTCTACATTTAGGCGCACTCTGTGTCTCACAGCCGTCGCATCCGTCTTCGCCATGTCGTCATTCTTCAATAAGCTAGCGAGTAAGCTAGACGATCTCGACCTAGGAGGCAAAGATAAAGACGAAGACCGCCCCCGTAAGTGCAGCTGCCACTCTTAAGCTCGGTTTGACGAGGACGCTCACATAATGTAGAAGCTCGTGACTACCCTCCCCCTTCACATCAGTACGGGGGAGGCCCGCCTCAATCATACGGATATTCAGGCCAACACTCTCAGTCATACGGTAGCCCGCCGCCCCCCGAGGAATATCGCCAGCACTCCTACGGTGGCCCGCCGCCCCCCGAGGGCCATCGTCAACAGTCATACGGCAGTCCAGCGCCTCCCGAGGGGTACCATCAGCACTCTTACGGCGATCAAGCCCCTCCTCAGTCGAGAGATTACCCCAGCCAGTATCCGCCGCAGCAGCATTACGGCAGCCCACCCCCTCCCGGCCAGGAGCCCGTGTACTCTCATCCTGAGGGAAAGCCCCCTATTCCGGATGGATGGATTCCCCAGTGGGATGCCAAGTATCAACGCTGGTACTACGCCGAGGAAGCCACAGGTCATACCCAATGGGAAGCCCCGGGTGCTCGGAGCCACGAGAACCGTGGATGGGGAGCTCCTAGCGATCACGGTGCCCCTTCTCATGGAACGCCGGGCTACGAAGGCTACAATCAGTCTTCCCATGGAACGCCAGGTTACGAGGGTTACGGCCACTCCTCTCACGGGACTCCAGGGTATGAGGGTTACAATCCCGGTCCCGGCCCATCCGACCACGACCGTGGATCTTCTGGCTACCCTGGTGGGGGTTACGGCGGATATCAAGATCCGGGACAGCCAGAGAAGAAGAAGAAAGATCATACCTTGCTGTACGCCGCCGGTGGTTTAGCTGCTGGTGCTATAGGTGGTGCCCTGATCGCGAACGCGCTAAGTATGTCCAACCCCGATGATCCATCGAGGGCATCCCCCGCACCAGCCCGTTCAGAACGCGTGAATATCGCCAACTAACCTCTCAACAGACGACTCCGACTCCGACGAGGAGCATCACAAGGCACCGCCCCCGCCAGAACAACAGTACGCTCCTCCACCGGAGCCACAATACGACTACGCGCCTCGCGACCCAGCCCCCTACGAGGCGCCGGGCCCCGCATTTGAGCCCGCGTATAACGCGGACGGGGAGTACGTCGACGCCAGCGACCGCGAGTCCGTCGCCGAGGCGCGGGAGCGGTACGAGGAGGCGCAGAGGGACGCGGCCGACTCCGACGCCAGCAGCAGCGACTACGAAGAGCTGGCGGAGGCCCGCGAGGAGTACTACGAGGAGTACGAGGAGGCGTATGAGGACTGAGGAAAATGTGAGGCCGTGTTTTCTTTTCCCCCACGCGAAAAGGGGGCGGGGCTAGGTGAGGTAGCGCCTTACCTAGGCTTAGCATTAGAGCGACGAATTTATGCGATGTATGATGTTACGCTTGATAAAGCTCTGCCGGGCCGCGACAAGGCACTGGTTCTGTAATAAGGGCCAGATGGTGGTAGGGCTTGGTACGAACTTCAAAGTATGAATAGAGTAGTCTTCTGAGGTGCTAAAGGTCCTTGGCTGGCTGTTCTGAAGGCTTTCTGAGATGGCGCCGGCATCAGGTTATATACACCTGTTCCGTCTCGCCTACTGTTGCCTCAATCGCTGCGTTTGTTTTTCGTGTCTCGGACTTCGTTTAAGGGGCTAGGTTAGCTGAATGCGGTCTCGGTCGCCTACGGTTATACACCGAAGATTAGCGAAGTCGCGTCTCGCGTGTCACGTAGGACAGACAGCTTTCGACACCGTTTCGAGACTGGTTGACTAGCTTACTTGTGATAATGTCGTATCGCTTACAAAAGACGCTCGGGAGAAAAGTTGGGGGTCAGGTGTGTATGTATGTATGGAAGTTGGAGATGACTAAGTGTGACTGTTGTTGAAATGAGCCCTTGCTGTAGAATGAGGCCTTCCCCGGGTAACATAGTTCATTATGTCTAAGACATATAGTCGTCTGTTGAGGTCTGTCGAGAGAATCTCTGTTATAATTGCCTAGTTTAGCGCCTATACTAATCGACAGGTACCTACCTAATTATCTAATGTATCCTATCTCAGCCGCTTAGGTCATGCTCTCTAGATCGCATGGTCTCCTTAGCAGAAATTGGCTAACGGGGATGCATGGCGTATGCATGAATGATCGATCACCTTAAGTTAAGTTCAGTAATGCAGGTACATCGGCATCAAGTACCAGACCAGGCACCATCCCAGCTTAATCGCGGGACGTCCCGCGCCCACATGGAGCCGGGACAGGGCGCTATCACGTGGGACTGACTAGTCCCCACGGCCAGAAGACGGGGCGAATAGCCCGGAGCCGTTGTCATCCGACAGTGGGAGATTCGGGTGGCCCGCGGCATAGCTGGGCTAAGAGAACGCTTTAATCATCTGGAGCCGGGCTATGATGGTGAGGTTTTCTGTACGGGGCCGTGGGGTGGGTTGGGGCTTCGTTGGGAAATATGAGGACTGGTAAGGAGGTCCACGCCCTTTTAAGGGCATGGATATTTGCTCGGTGATGCATACCTAATTCATACGTATATGGATAGTGTATGGAATCGGTTACAGCTTAATATCAACTTGTTACTTCGCGAACGCTTCGGTTCGTGTGGAGAGTAGGAGAGGGTTGTGGAATGGAGAGCAATAATAGGGGGATACCCAGGATAGATAGACATGTTCATTATGGGAAGAGTTATATAAAGTCAAGAGATCAAAATCAAGGCCTGGACCATCTCAGCATATTCATCGTCCGCAAAGAAGCCCCAGGCCTACATATGGTGCTGTATATGTTCGTCCAGTAAGCTCGCCGCGTGATGATGATCTGCCATTCGCTCTTATCAGATTGGGCATGCATGAAGGGGTATCACATGTAAAGGATGCGGTGATTAAATTCCCATTTGTGAGGGCTAAACCTCTTGCACCGCAAACGCAGCTGAGCACCGTATCATAACCATCAATCCCTCTTGGGTCCATGGCCAGGTAGCAAAATACCTTCGAGCTTTTGGTACTCCACCTGAACATGGCATCCATCCTACTGCAGCAGCCAAGGAAACACCATGGTCCCCGCCGTTTGCGCACAGCTCCCCTGCCGCGAACCCACCGCCTAGAATGACGAATAAATACACCGTGCCGCGCGGCTCTACTCCTACAACTCAAATACATCGATTATGTATAGTCCGCGGCCCGCACGGGGCTCACGAATGTACGCTTGCATACGCAAGTCCAGACGTCTAATCCACGAACGAACATCCCATCTGCATGCAAGGCACGGGCTGCAGGTCATACGTACATATGTGGCCTGGACCCGCATCCACACATATATGTACTCCGTCTCGAGCTAATTAGCTAGCCCAGCCCAGCCAAAGCTTGCCCCGGTCCATGCCGTGCAGATGCCGTTACACTACATCTATGTTACTATACGAAATACGGCCTGTTCCAATAGTCTACCTACTACCTACCGCAGGCAGGCTTATATACTAGTACTGATAATAAATTAGATTCTGCAGTTAAGGCGCGCCGGCCTGTCGGAATGTCCCCCGTCAGTCTAGCTGGATAGAAGTTCGAGGTTCTCCTATTGACCCAGTCCACTGGGTTACCACGTGAGTTCGTCAATGACGTCGTTGTCTTACAATTAAAATAAGAGTTCCAGGCTGGGATAAGTCAGGTATTTATAGGTAAACGCCGATTTGATCAACCGTAATTAGTCTAAGTGATACTTTCCGCGCCCGGTTCGCGGACTTTGTGGCGCTTTTCGGCCGCGCCCGTTGGATGAGTTCGTGCTTCTAGCGGAGGGATACCCGCCGACCCTACCTTACGTACCTAAACGCGTAGTTGGCGATCGTTCGCCGTTGTGATTAGTAGTGTCTCGTGACATGATGTTTTGTGCGGCATGAGGACGACGTGGCGCGAATATTACACAAACACCGTCTAATGATGCAGACGCGGTAGATGCCGCAGGCAAACCTACACCTCTCCTCTGATCTGTAACGGAGGCATGCGAGTTCGACGAAAAGCAGATGGTATCGAAAATGAGGCCAGAGAAATGCAAAACCCGTGCATCCTTTGCTTTCTTCCTGTGATCCCCCACGGATATAGGCGATGCACGAGGCGGCGACTCAGCTAACCGGCCTAGGAACCAGGTACCACACTCTCTCTCCTGCGGCGTGGCTGCGAATGTTGGTACGTAATGTAGTGTAACGTTATACAATAACTTCGCGAGTCATCGCGACAAGGCTCACCGCTCTCACAAGCCGTCAGCGTGGGCGCGGCCAATAGACAGACAACGCCTAGGCCAATCCCAGACGCGAGCCTCGGCACTCGAAACACGAAAGCCCGCAATACCGACCTTGAGATTGGGTGGGATCTCTCGTGTAACCAGGGCGCAGAGGGGCCGTGTTGCGCCGCGAGTGAGATGTTCGTAGCGTCACGTGGCATCATGCGGTGCTGACCGCCCGCCCAGCCACATTCACACCTTATTCGTACTTCTCATCCTCGACCGCCTCCCAGCTCACGTCAGGGGCCATTGGCTACCATCCATCCGCAAGGATTCTGATAGGATCTACCTCTCCCACAGAATCAAACCCGAAGAAAAAGCCGTAACATAACCCGACATAGCAGAGCTACCGAGATCTAGGTAGAACTAGCACTCTAGGAGACGAATCAGCCGCTGCGCAACAAATCTACTTGCAAGACCTCTCGAGCTCGAGATGGGGGGTATCCAGAAAGCCGGTGGTGAATCCCGGACCGGGCGTTGATTAGCGAGTGACTAACCTAGCTAGCTAGCTACATCCTATTAAAACATTCGTCAAGTGTGCGAAGCTCTGCCTCTGATCCTCTTCGGCTGCACCCGGTTTGGCACCGTCTACAACGAACGACGTAGACGAGCCGCGCGTCCCCGCCAAGCCGGGACGAAAACCCCAGCACGTTCTCTCGCTACGCGGCACCATAAACCGTGCAAGTCGCGGCAGGGCCCTCGAGCGTGTTTGTCCTCATAGCTTCTTCCCACGTTAGGAAAAAAGGGAAAATCGTTACTATCCAAACATCTTCTATATCATATCTCGTTCCGCGAGTCTAGCGATTGAAGACCGCGGGGTTGGTTAAAAAACAGCAGCGACAGTCATACATACGAACTCAGGCGGCAGTAGCAACCAGGCCCTCCAACTTGCCGTCAGCGCGCCACTTGGCCACCAAGTCTAGGAAATCGGGCATGCCCGCGCTATAGGGCGACCGCTTGGAGGCTTTTATGAGGTCCTCCCGGCTCATGCCCTGGCCCATGGTGCCGGGGCCCGTCTCGCCGTTGAGGTAGCCCGGCGTGCAGACGGAGATGGTCGCGAAGCGGGCGGCGCCCTTCAAGATGCGCAAGCCCCAGGCCTGTTCGGCAGCGTAGTCGACTTCGACAGTAACGCCCGTCTGTGTCTTCGTACCGTCGCCGACCCTGGCGTGGCCCTCGGCTATCATGTAGGCCGTCAACTGCGCCAGTGCGTCCAGCACAGAGGCGTGGTTCACGTTGACACAGCTCTGGGCGATGCCGAGCCAGAATAAGTTCGGGAACCCGTGGGAGGCGACCCCGTACAGCGTTGATACGCCCTCCGCCGCAAACTTCTCCGAGAGATCCCGTCCGTTGCGCCCGAACGTCTTCATCCCGGCACGGACAGATGCGTCGCCACCGTCGACGATGGCCGAGACGTAGCCTGTGCTTAAAACGAGGATGTCGAGAGGGTACTCGGTGCCGTTGGCGACGACGCCGTCGACTGTGACGCTTTCAAGACCCTTCCCGTTTGTGTCGACAAGGTGCACGTGTGGGTTGTTGAAGGCCTGCAGATACATGTCGCTATAGGTTGGCCGCTTGCACCATGTTGGGTACCATGGTGTGAGCTTCTCGGCGGTCTCCGGGTCCTGCACGATATCCTTGATTTGTTGGCGCATAGCCGCAGTGCTCGGAGCGTCAATCTCTAGGAAGCGTCCGATCACGTCGGCGGCCTGGTCAGGCGCGACAGCGGAGAATTCCTTGTCGCCTATGAGCGCGCGGTAGGCGCGCCGACGCGACCACTCGTCGTCGACGAGATTTGGGACCCCCTCGGGCAAGCCATCGGCCATACTCTGGATGAAATTGGCGTTGCGTTTAGCAGACCAACCGGGTTCCTTAGCGATAGATGTAGCCCATTCGTTGGGATCCGTCGGCTTCTGGCCCCGGGGATATACGGCGCTGGGTGTGCGTTGGAAGACGTAGACTTCCTTGGCGTACTTCGCTAGTTGTGGCACCACTTGAATGGCCGTGGCGCCTGTGCCGAGGATCCCGACTCGTTTATCGGCTAGCTTGGAGAGCTCTGGATCGGCCTCTTCCGGCGAGCCGCCGGTGACGTCGTAGTTCCACAGGGACGTGTGGAATATGTCTCCCTTGAACCCCTCGAGACCGACGCCCCCGAGCTTGGGGACCTGCGGCGTCGATAGCAGACCGGCGGTCATGTACACAAATTCGGCGTTGACCGAGAGAGACCCCTTCTCCTGTCCCTTCGATCCTCGCCAAGTAGTCAGGCCGACCTTGTAGTGGTGGGCCTCATCGTTCCATTCGGCGTTGTTGACTTGTGCTCGGAAGAGAATCTTGTCCTCCAATTCATATTTCTTCACGACGGATTCAAGGTAATTACGGATCTCGACGCCAGGGGCATATTTATGTGTTGGCATGTACCCCATGTCTTCTAGCAGAGGCAGGTATATATAGGCCTCGACGTCACAATGAAGACCTGGGTACCGGTTCCAGTACCATGTGCCGCCAACGCCGCCGGCGGTCTCCACGAGCCGTATCTGGTCGGCCGTGAAACCTTGCTGAATGAGCCGTACGGCAGCGGTGATGCCACCAATACCGGCACCTGCAATTAGGAACTTGGGGCAGTCTCCCGGTTTAAGAGGAGGGGGTTGCGCATCGAGAGCTGCATGGTCAGCCCAAATATCATCGACCAGATGGCGCAGGCGGTCGCTGCCGCTTTCGGACAGGACCTGAAACTGCGAGATACCCTCCGCCTTCACGCGCTTCTGTGCCTCCTCGGCATACTTCTGTTGGACTTGGGCAAATTCAGCCGCCATAATGGTAAACAGAGCGGAATGACTTCTATAAGCGGGCTTGAGCACATGCTCTCTTTCAAGACGAACAAAACCCCCATAGGGAAGGGGGTTCTTATATGATATACCCAATCCGTATCCTCCCCATCCGAATACGACAGGGTTGTAAGTCCCGGGGTTATGTTAGGGCGTTAAGCGCCCCCATTGCATTTCCACATTCCCGAAGAGAAATGGGCTACCTCTGTTAGCTTGCCAAGGATACCCTGACAGGTTTTTTGAGTAACGCCAGAGTGTAAGGGACTCGCGAGATGGCTGTTGTAAAAGGTAACTTATCCTCCGCAACTAATCCGTTCACCCCCGCTAATCTCTCGACGACTACTAGGGATGACGGCTTTGTTTGATTGGTGTAGGTAGAGGGCGGTTTAAAGGTTAACGCTCACCTATTTTTAACTATTGAGTCTTTAAGACGCAGTTAGTTGAGACAATTTCCTACCTGCATGAACAGCTAGATCGAGAACACGCGATGTGGCCTCTCGGTCCTAGTCTCTATCCCACTCTGTTCACTCCATGCTTTCATAACTCCTCGGGAACCCTACACCCGGTGAGGGGTGTTTATGGGTCGCACATACAGGTTATTCGCCCTTGACCTCCACATGGATGCCTCGGATCCTGGTGGGTCGAGACGCTTGTGCCATGTAAGCACGTGCGTTCTATATTCGGCGCGAAATAGCGCGTCCACCACTCCTAGGTCAACGGCACTATGAACTCGCGGGCAGCGGGCTCACGGGGGGAATAGGCATACAGCAACCGCTCTTTCTGCGCCCAATGAATTCAAACGAATTACTCGGGACGATATTGAGGGAGTTTCGGAAGTGGCGAACTGGTGAAGAGGGAAAAGCTGCATTTTCGCCAAGAACCAACGTTTCGTTTTCGAGCCTTGGCGGCTAGGTTGCCTGCATAGGTTTAGATGTGCATGGTGACAGCTGTTGTACAATGAGAGGGGCGTGCTCAAAACGGCAAGTGGCTAGCCGAGAGGTCGCCACTATACAGTAGTCGGCAGTGTTGGCGTCGACTATAACTATAACTACCATGGTTAGAGCGTAAGAGGCGTTGCCATGGGGCGCCCCCTCTGCGCCTTTGCGATCGATACAGCCCAGAGTAAATACAAGAAATCGATAACATGGCGATTCCAAAAGTCCCAGACTTCGATAGCCTTCCGGAGGTTGAGGGGATGCCTCAAGGCTGTGCCTGGGGCCTCTTCGACAAAGACGGCAAAAAGGATCTGCTAGGGACTTTGAACCTGTTAATCCCCGACGTCATCAAGGGCGCATGTGCGGAAGCCAGAGATGGTGTCTCTATATCCCTCAAGTCAGTCTCCAGGAATTATCTGAAACTCGATGCAATACGGTGGTAGTGGTCGTTAACGTGCCGTGTGCAGCTGGCCGCTCAACGCCATGGGATTTCCCTTGCCGGGGAGGATACAGCCCATTCACAAACAGATGACGTTGAAGGAAACAGGTCTTTCCGAAGGTGCCGGCTGGGACGACGAGATTCATTTCAACACCCAGCTCAGCAGCCAATGGGACAGTTTGGTACACTGGCACCATCAGCCCTCCGGTCTCGCCTATAACGGGATCGAGGTAACGAAGGAAGGATTAGCAGCCGCCGACACGGCCGCCAACGCCATGCCAACGCTCGATCATTGGCACGCCGCGGGGGGACTTGTCGCAAGAGGTGTCCTGATCGATTTCAAGGAGTGGGCGGAGAAGAAGGCACGGGCGGAGGGTAAGAGCGGCGACGACGTTGTTGTGCACCCGCTCGACGGTCATCGTATCACAGTAGACGAAATTGAAACTATCGCCAAGGATCAGGGTGTTGAGTTCCGACCTGGTGACGTCCTTATTGTTCGCACTGGTTTGACGGAATATCTCCAGGCCCCGACGCCCGAAGTCTTCGCGAAACTGCAGAATCAGAAGATTTCCGGCGGTCAGTCGGGCCCTTCATTTCCTGTTTCCCCCCTTGCCTGCCACGTCACACACTCGAACATGCCTTCTCACTTATGCCGGCTGGAGCAGAGGCTGACTGAGCCTGTTTAGTGCATGGGACCGTTGAGTCTGCTAAATGGCTATGGAATAAGCAATTCGCCGCTGTGGCCGGAGACGCGTGGGCATTCGAGGCGCTCCCACCACTGAAGGAAGACGGCTCTCCAGCCACACATCTCGATCTCGGTGAGTCAAGAGTCGCTGAGCTTGCTGGAAGTCTGTGAAACAGAGATATAACAAGTCCTCATCACTTCCTATCGATCCGTACCGCTGACGTGAGATGTGTAACACACAGTTCTTCATCCTTGGTTGCTCGCCATGTTCGGCATGCCTATCGGCGAGTTATGGGATCTGGGAGCTCTCTCAGCACACTGTAAGGTGTCCGGGCGCTATAGCTTCATGCTTACGTCGGCGCCGTTACACATTCCAGGTCTGATCGGATCACCGCCCAATGCTCTAGCAGTCTTCTAAGCCGGAGAATGACAGGCCGCAGCAAGGAGCTCTGAAGGCGGGTTGTGTGATAGGCTCGTAATCCTGTTGTCTCGGTGCCATGTTTTAGTGTGTCAGTAGGACTAGGTCTACTCTAGACAGAGTCAACAAAGCCGAAGAAAGGGCAGCATCAAACTCGTGCTAAGTCCCGAATTGTTCTTGCAATGCGGTTGGTTTTCTATTATTTCAATATAGTACGGCAAGTTAAGAACAAATATATATAGGAGAGAGAAGGTTCAAAGATGTACACTATATGCCATAGCCGTAGTCCCCTCCCCCAGCGCTCGCTACCTGCCTGCTTACTTACCTGTAGATATATAGGCCAGGTCATAAGCCACAGTCGCACAGCAGATCCAAGATAGGGAGCGCCAATCGGTCGGAAATCGGGGACAACTGAGGCGCTGCTCCCGCTCTACTTTAGCGATTCCTTTATCGTATTCTACGTATTCTACAAGTGTAGCTATCCTGGCAAATACCGAACGCCGCAAAAGTCGGGACCGCCACAAGACAGGATCGCCACAAGGATACCTACTTACCTACCTAGGTGGGTAGGTAGGTACTTACTCACAGCTAACAAGCAGGGCACTCAGGCACCTAAGCAGGCACCAAGTTGCCACTTTATTTTTACGCTTGTAAGAGCTAGGAGTACCTACTATACTATAGTAAGTAGATTAGGCACCTGTAGGCATCTATCTACCTACCTAGGTAGCTGTGGAAGCGACCTGTCTAGGCGGTGTCTTAGGTAGGTAACCTACCTAGCCTAGTAAGTACTGCCTAGGTACCTAATCTAGGTACCTAACGGGGAGTTATGTACGTACCGAGTGGAAAACGACGCAGCCAACCGAGCCATGGCAGCGCGTGGTTGGCTGGATGACAATGTCCCCCCCCACTCTCTCCATCCCTTCCCCTCCCCCCTTTTCCCCCGTCCCCGTCCCCGTCGGCGTCCGGTTCTCCAGACTCCGTCAGAATCGTTCATCGGCGCATCTCTCTGCCGTGGACCTTGCCCTGCGGTTAGTCCACCAGCAGAGGTAACCAGTCAAGTCCCAAGTCCACTCGCTCCGCTCGCTCCGACAATGGATCCAGCCTCGTTAGATCCTCGTCTCCGCGAAGCAGGCGAGGACTCAATTACCGTGATCAACTCGGCACACAACCGAGACCACCACAGTCATCATAACAGTCACAGCAATAACCACAACAATAGCAGCAATAGCAATCCCAACCTCGCCGCTACCGCCGCCACCGCCACCGACAGCGAAGACTCTGCCGACGATTCACCACCCCAGCAACAGCAACAGCAACAGCTTCATACTTTGATCGGCACTGCCACTCCCGTCTTCACCCCTCAGACCCCATCCAGCAATGTCTTTCCGCCCTCCGACGCTTCTTCTGTCGCCATCTCTCACCTTCCCACTTCCGCTAGCGCCGGCACCCCCCACGACCCCAACGACCCCAAGCGCCCGCGTGCTTGTGAAGCTTGCCGCGGCCTGAAAGTCAAGTGCGAACCTGACCCGCTCAACCCCGACGGGCCCTGTAAGCGGTGTGCAAAAGCTGGTCGAGGATGTGTAGTCACACAACCCACGAGAAAGAGGCAAAAGAAGACGGATAGCCGTGTCGCCGAGCTAGAGAAGAAAATAGACGCCCTGACTGCGAGCCTACAGGCCAGCAGAGGGAATGGAAGTGGAGGAGCACCGCCGCCCCCTTCAACGCCGACGCCGACGCCGACAACACATCCAAATCCGCATCCGCATCTGCATCGTGCCCCCGAAGTGCAAGATACGCACACACGAATCGCCAAAGAATGGGGCCCGCCCGTTTTCCCCCCAATTGACGATGGCCCCAGAGATAACCGGGCGTCATTCCAGCCCCAGCCGGTCATGGGTGGCCATAAGCGGAAATTCACCGAGACCAGGGACCCCGCCCCGGATAGAAACAGGGACTCGGGCGCATCGCAGACGTCAAATACTAGTCGGCAGCCATCCCAGCCCGACGTCGTGGATCGGGGAATCATCAGTATAGACGAGATGTCTACGCTCTTTCGGAGATACACCGACCGCATGGCAATTCATCTACCAGCCGTTGTCTTCCAACCCGGTACCACGGCAAGTGAAATTCGAACGACGACACCCATATTGTTCCTGTCCATTATGTCCGTAGCTTCTTCAGAAACCCCAAATACGCAACGCCATTTGGTCAAGGAATTGATGCAGATCTTCGCCGAAAAGATTATCATATACGGCCAGAAAAGCTTAGAACTAGTACAGGCCCTGATAATAAGTGTGGTCTGGTATTTCCCTCCTGAGCATTTTGAAGAGCTCAAGTTCTACCAAATGGTTCATCTTGCCGCCGTCATGGCCCTAGACATTGGCCTAGGCAGGAGGAAGAACAGCCCCAAATCTAGTCTGATACCGTATACCTGGCAGGACCACCCCTTCCGTAAACATCCCCTCCCAGACCCCTCCACCATTGTATCGCGCCGGACGTGGTTGGCTGTATATTTCCTAGCTTCTAATGTGGCCATGGCCCTGCATCGCCCAAATCTCGTCAGGTGGCAATCATTTATGACGGAGTGCATGGATATCCTGGAGTCTTCCCCCGAAGCGGCGCCGAGTGACAAATACCTTTGCCATTTGGTATGGACTCATCGCCTTGCTGAGGAAGTAGGCATCCAGTTCTCCATGGACGATCCGAGCATTTTCGTCAACATAACAGAACAGAAAGTGCAATATGCGTTGCGAGGATTCGAGAGAGACCTGGCCAAGTATAGTGAGAATATACCAAAGGAGGACAAGCAACGTAGGTTACAAATTTCTACGTTGGGTCGTGACTTCACTAATAGATATCAGCATCCCTTCTCCTGAGCTTCAGCGTCATGAATTTATATATGCACGAGATTGCGTTACAGACCAACGAAGAGCAGACAGCAGCATCTAACGCCGAAGCACTACGCGATCCCATCCCTGGTCTGGGCGATAGCCTTACTGCCGCCCACATCAGTGCGTTATCCTCTTGTCTGACAGCCATAGACGGCATATTCGAAACATTTCTATCCCTTGATGAATCGACTATTCGCTGCTTGCCCATCTTTAACCTCGTCCGGGTCTCGTATGCCGTTGTCGTTCTAATCAAGATATACTTCAGTGCTACCTCTCCTAATTCAGAGCTAGGTAAGGTTATTAATAAGGATAATATGAAGGTGGCGGAGTATCTCGATAGGCTTCTTGAAAAGTTTCAAAAAACAGCAGCATCGGACAAGTCCCGCCCCGCGGGCAAGTTCCTCATGGTCCTCCTCATGGTGCGCAGCTGGTTTCATAAACAAGGTCACGGCCGAAGCCGGATGCCCGGCGACCAAAATGTCGATCCTACGCTGAAGACATCACAATCCCTTCGAAACACGCCTGTTGCCAACTCTTCCAACCCACAGGATAGCGTATCCCACCCCAACCCCACCCATCATCAACAGCCGCAGCTCCAGAAACAGTCGGATTTCAATCCGGCCAATACGCCCCTCCAGCTGCTGTCCGAGATCGCGACGGGGAATGGCCCGCCGCGAAATAGCCAGAGCAGCGGAGCACCATCAGCGGCTAGCATGAACACGCAGCAGGGCTATCCGGCCTGGATGAGTCCCGGGGTTCACCTACCGTACCTCTACGACCCGACCGCCGGCTTACCGACGTCGGCGGCCAGCGGAAACGGGGCGGTAGGATCCGCCGGTCAGCCCCTCATTCCTTGGGCGGGCGGGCCCTTCGGAGGCGACATGGATTACATGAGTATGGGCGACGGCTTCGAGCAAGCCATGGGGCTTACTCTCACAGGATTCGGAGGTGGTAGTCCGGGCGATTCGGTCAGCTACGAGAACAGTATACGCATGCTAGCACAGAGCGACGCGAATCTCATGGCTCTCATGGACGAGTTTCCCACAAACAGCGGAAACGTCTTCAGGTTTTAATCGCAACGGGTTCTCACTTTCCCTTTATTTTTTCTTTTTCCATTTTTCTTCATCCTTATGGCGAAAAGGTTATCTGTTATTCATCGTTTCGTTTCGTGTCGCTTCGGGTCTAACGAACGGGATACACGGCGGGAAAAGCACGGCCTGGTTCCTTTTTTCATGTTTTTTTTTTTTTTTTTTCATGTCCAAACAACCGGGTCCTTATAGAGCGGAGAGGAGCAAAATCGTGTCCTTTTTTTTCCGCCTTCCTCGTGAGTCGAGGGGAGGTTCGTTATATTCTGTCCTGCGTTGTTTTTATTCTTATTGTCTTCGCTTGTCGTGGTCTTGGTCTTTTCCCCGCTCTGGCTGTACAACTACAACAACACATTCCTCTTCTCATGGGCTTAAGCAGCGGGAGTTGGGAGACTCGGGATTTTTTTATCATCGTCATCATCGTCATCATCGCCGTCATCGTCGTCGTTATTGTCGCCGTGGTATATAACGTTACATACCTTGCTCTTTATCGGGAATACGGATTCTGTACTCAAAATATATGTTTTGCTTCATGTATGGTTATCTCGTACGGCGTATTACTTACTACCTACCTACTTTACTTGGGAACAAACATCCCGAGTCCTCGGAATAGGGTCTATTTATCTATCTATGTCTATTTATATTCCGATCTATCAATCGATCGATCTGTCTATTTATTATGAGCAGGTCACGTACCTAACCTCAGATATCTAATCTAGATATCTATCTACTCATTCGCTGCCATGATTACTTACTGACTGACTCAACCTACCTAACTATGCTACCTCTCCCCCCTCCGCCAAGTTAGCCTCACGCACCGCCCAACCCATCCATCTATCAATCCATATCCTCCTTCCTTCAACTGCCTCCCTCCGCTAAAACGTCCCCGTAGAACGGAAAAGCACCCCCGGTGTCCGTGCCGGGCCGTGAGAGGTAACACCCGAGTCCATGCCTCATAATACAATACGTAGGTGTCGACAACACGCTACCTAGTGTCACTAGTCATTATAACGCCCGTCGTCCCCAGACCCTAGGTCCGCATCATTCAACGGCCTACCCGTGGCCGTACGCGATAGGTAAATCGCAAAACATGCATCAGGCAGCTAAAACGTCGTGCGACAAAGCGAGATAGTGCCCCGTTCGCTCCGCTAGAACACAACACAGACGCCCTGCGCAATAACACCACAAGCAAGCAGGATCGGTGCCACGAGCGCACCCAAGCGTAAGTAGCTCCACTTCTAAATATGATCATATATGTCAAGCTTGTTTACTAGCATAGTAAAATACTATCTCTCGATATTTTATTTCATTTCATTTCGTTTCATTTCTTTCATACATGACGATGCATGCTGCCAGATACGGGCTCCGCACGGCGCACCGTCTGAAATATTGCACACCAAAGTGGTCCTGTCAAGCCCAGCCTTTCCCCCTCCATCCACAGTCTTCGTCCATCCTCACCAAACCCCAGCATATCATACATGTACCTAAGATCAACAACAGCACACAGATGCCCTGGCCTAACGGGGCGGGGTGAAACAAATTCATGGAAACTTAGTTTATGCCCTTTGTCTTGGCTCCTTTCGTCATTTGGATATCAAGCCATTTTCCGATCACGAATTTTGAGCGGCCATTCTGCGCCTCATAGCACGTAAAAAAAGAACCCCCACGTCAAAACGCCTTCAACGGCCAGATACAACTATCGTATCCCTCACGCCTTCACTCTTGGGTTCAATACGAATCGGGCAAACCTCACCTCTTGTACCCGTTCTCAAGCTTCGAGCCGAAGCAACCGGTGGAGCGACGCGGAAAGCTATGGTAAGATGGAAGTCCAATAAAAGAAGAATATGGCGGTGTGACAGCAAATCCCGAATATGATGATTTGATTCATGTCATCATCAGAGGGGTGCAGGTCAAGCTTGTTCCATACACTCCGCACTGGGAAGGGAGGGCCCCCTCAATCCATATAGAAATCGCCCTTCAGGATACGCTCCTGCATGTGATCGGGCTTGGGCCGCTCGGGCTGCCTGGGCTTCATAACCTCGGGCTGTCTCGGCGGCGCAGGCATGTCGGAAACGGACTTGGCGCGGTCATGATGAGGGGCGGCACGAGGGGGTGAGCCAGGGGCGGCTACAGAACCAAAAGCAGGGCGTTGGCCAGTAACGCTGCTCTCGGCACGGAATCTAAGCTGCTCAGTCCAGTTGTAACCGTTGTCTGAGCGAGCGGAAAGCATGTCAGAAGGTGTTCTTGTGGATAGTGTGTTGCTTGCCTGAGAGGTGCTCATCCGCCTCCCAGCAGCGGTGGAGAGGGACGAAGCACCGGGGGGTGGTGGCTGGCGAGAGGCTGCAAGAGAAGTCCGTCTCGCTTGCTGGGCGGGCCTACCAGAACCTGGACTCGTCTGGCCAGTTCGCATATTGCGCATAGCCTGGGCACCGAAGCTCGTGCGGCGGGTGAAGGGAGAGGTCGTCGGCATCTTAGCAGGCTCGTCATCATCAATTGCATTTTCGTCAATGGAGTCGGAGTAGTTGGTGGAGGAGATGCTGCCTCGTCGAAAGCCGAAGGGGGTGTTCGCTGACGGTGGCGAGGCACCAGACAGGCCTAATGTGGTCACCGAGAGCCGTCGGCGTTGGTCTCGTGCAGCAGCAGCCGACACGGACTCGCGAGCAGCGTTGCCGTTGCCATTTCCCGAGGCCGAAGTCGAGTTGCTACGATGAAATAGGTTCGAAAAGGCAGCAGAAGTGACGGAGCCACGACGGTCGTTGGGCTGTCCAGCGCCCGAGTTATCGTTCGACATAGTGACAAAGAGAGGAGAGGCAGGTGATGGTCTAAGGTAGAATTCGAAAAGTGGCAGAATTTGGGAAACAATTGGTTCCGATTCGTCCAGGCGGCACAATCACGGGCCAGCGAGAGTACGATCTCTCGATCGCGATAACAATCGTGATGGGGGTGGCGGCGGTGATGGTGGTAGTAGTAGTGTGGTGCGGTGTAGTGCAGGTGGTAAGTCGTGGTACAAGCACGCGACACCTTTGTGGTAAATGGATGGAAGAAGAAAGAAGAGAAGGTGGGGTCGGAGGGTCCTTATGTGCAAAATAAAACGAGCCGGCGTCAGTGCAGTCGACAGCGGGATGGACAGTGGCACAGTGGGATTGGGGTCGTGAAACAATCGATCGGAAGAGATGGTCCTTTGTATGGCTGCATGGGACGACGTATCGTACGAACTATCAAGTAACCGTGTGACGTGTGACGTGGGCCAAACCAAGATGCGACGCTTCTTGCTGCTGCTGCTGCGGCTACTACTGCTTCTGATGCTGCTTCTTGCTGCCGCCGGCGGTGTTGCCTCTTCGCCTGGATGCCCGTTACAGCCGTTACGGCAAAACCGTAGTGTGATGTGCTGTGACGTGATGTCTTGCCCGGGGAGCAAAGCTGACTCGAATAGACGCAGGAGTGAAGTGAAGTGGTGTATATACACCTAAATCAGTCACTAGCCGCGCCCTGGGTTTGAGGGTGTGGGATGCTGGGATGCTGGGATTGGACGACGGCGTCAAGGCGAGCGGGGTAAAAGAGTAAAAGAAGCAATAACCTAGCCTGGTGGTGTAGGAGAGAAGTGTCTAATGTTGTAGAAGGGTAGAATGGTAGAATAAATAAGCTTCTTAGCTCCAGCTCTAGCTTTTGGACGGTATCTTCCAGACCTGGGAAGTACCCGGTAATACTTGGGTGGGTGTAAGTATAGGGGTAGGCGTAGGGTACGTCACAAAGGAGCTAGGTAGCTCTGTTTAGGCTTGTGAAATGGTTTGAAATCTTATGTGTTGGAAGGATTGAATTTCCGTGAGATGGAGAAGTAGAAGTAGAGGTGAAGACGACGGAGATGTCGAAGATGAAGATGGAGATGAAGACGAATAGATGGAGGGTAGAAGAAAGGAAGAGAAGAAAAGAGAAAGAGAAGAAGAAGAAGAAGAAACAATTGTTGTATAGAATGCTGAGGATAAGAAGACGAGTCACTCCAATGACATATGACAGACACGACGGACAGACAGTGCTGTCCCCAAGTATGTCAATGTGAATATATAAGTCGTTCGATCTCTCGTCCCACGTCTGCCTATACTGCCTATACTACCTACCTAAGCTAAGGTATAGAGTGTAGTATACATCATGTATCATGGAGAGAAGAGAGAAGAGAGTGGAGAGCATGGGGAGCAGCAGCAGTGGATTGGAGGTGGAGCAAGGGGGGGAGGGGAGAGGGGAGTGGGTATCTCTGCAAACAGCAAGGGTACATACGTAGTATAGTAGTATATACATACATGGTAGTATACATGGTAGTATACATAGTAGTATACATAGTACCTTCTATTCTGCCTTCGACGAGCAGCTCGTACCTACCTGACGGAGTGGGTACGCTGATCAATATCGACCCAATGAATGGGCAGATATGGGCAGATATGGGTTCTGAATGGGTTCTGAACGTGGGTGTTTTGGGGGGAAATGGGAAATGCTGCAGGCTATAATAAGGAAGGCACGTCAGTGTCTACTACTAGTACGCACATCTCCATAGGGCTTTGTGGGGCGGGCCGATGAGCTACCTAGAGAGAGATGCACTCCAGTACCTACTGCTCCAGTGCTGCTCCAGTAGAAGCTCACCTGGAAACAACCTGGGAAACCACTAAAGCGCCCCGGGCAGGTCGTCCGGGCAGTATCCGGGGAAAGGTACCGTTGTCGCTAGTCGTAGCTAACCCCACTAGTGGGTATTGCCCCAGTACATATGTAGATGCCTAGGTACGTAGTACACATGCCTAGGTGCTCAGAAAAACCGACCAAACAGAACCTTACGCAGCCCTGGAGAGTTCTAGGTTTTTACCAGCTTCGACGTGCATCGCCGCTTTTGCTCATACTCCGCGCGCCCCATTCATTATCAGTCAGGTAGGTGACTGAGGAGTTACCTAGTAGCGTACATTTGTATAGTTAGTACGTATGTATAATTTATGCAAAGCAAACCGTTCCTTAAAACCGTTCCATTGAATTTTTAAGGGTTACCTGATGTTTAAACTGTTAACCAATGCAAGCTGTAAAAAACGGTTAAAGTTTTATACCTATAAGCTTAACCTTTTTAATAGCTCTCTATCCGTTTTACACTGTTATATTCAATCCGTTTTAGTTATACTACCTAGGTAGGTATTTGGCCCGTTCCCATTACAATGAAAGTTATGCACATCTAAAAGCGGCGAGCTCAGGTAGAAGTCCTGATTGGATAGTAGCTGGTAAAAACCTATCTACGAGGTTCTGCCCAGACCACTGCCTAGAGTGGAAAGGTAGAAAGGTAGAAAGGTAGAAAGAACCTTAGATAGAGCCCATCACGTCACATGCCGTCCGGGCCCTCGACATACCTACATTTGCGGGGTAGGTAGGGGGGTGAGTAAGTGGTACAGGGGGCCGTTGGTAGGGGGTGGAATTGGTACCTACTACTGCCTACCTAGGTACGTACCTAGGTACACTAGTAGGGAGGGAGGATTAACTGGCCCAATCCTTTCCTGCCTACCTAATTCCTCCTACTAAGTACTATAGTAAAGTACAGTACCTATTCTGATTTCCTAGCATCACACCAATAAGACCCTCATCTTTCTTCGCTTACGAACGTCGTGGATGCATGCATCTTCCCCAGCTTTTCCAGACTGCCTCTGCTTCCGTTTCTGCTTCTGTTTGACGATGACCCTACCAAGGTTTCTCCGTTTCTCCCATCGCTACCCCTATCAGAACCATCAGAACCATCACAACCCTACGTCCCATACCCTCCATGCTCGTTACCCCCGTCTTCTGCCCGTCCAGAACCCCGTCACTCCCCCTACCTACCTACTTACCTACTTACCTCCCGACCCGCATCCCAAACCCAACGGTAGACCCGGCGGAAGAAACAATATCGGTGGCAAGCCAGCCCTTGTATCCCGATCATCATAACGAATCCCCATTTCGGGCACAGAGATGATGATATAAAACCTTCCATGCCACACCCTCTTCATTACCTTATTTCTATCGAGTGTAAATGACGGGACGCATCATCTTTCCGATCATATACGGAGACTAGTCCTGCCCGATAACATCGTGCAAGCCTAACTGCCAAGTCTCACCCAAGTCCACCACCCAGTCAGTAGCCCAGTCAGTAGCCTGCGGTCTGTCATCTACGTAATTCGGTACCATGGCTGGACCATGGGAGCCACATCTGCAGCGATACCACTCCAGAAGACCAACACCTGCTCGGCCCTTAGTCAGAGCAGAGCAGGCGTCTGAGCAGGGTCTGGGCACTAGGAGGCCTGCACCGGTCAGAGCAGTAGTATATCAGAGAACCCCAACCAGAACCCAACGTCGATCAAAGATGGATGGAGCGGCAGGGCATATGCACTAAGCAGGGGACAATATGCATCTGGTGCTCCCAAACCATTCCTCCGTCCAACCAGAAACCTCACGACTCCACAGAGTTCGCATGGCTTTGGCTTCGACTTCTAAGTAAGTACACTACTTACATAGTAGTAGTCGGCAGAGCAAGCCCACAAATCCTGCCCACATCCACGGTCACGGCCACGGCCACGGCCACGTCCACTTGCGCATATTCACATTCGCATTCATGCCTGCATCCGGTTCTAGTCAAGCTTCCCCGCCGCTATCCTCCCTCCTGGTCTGCTTGCTTCTGAGCGGAACTCTGAGTTTGCGCCGACTGGCGATCCGAGTAAGACTAGCAGAATTTCCCCATACCCACACCACCACCATCATCTGTCATCCTCCTTACTGCTAGTATGTAAATCGGCCAGATTCAGACATGATGGAAGCCGGGCCCTAGTCGGTCTAAGCTAGGCCCAAACGACCGCCCCACGCCACCAGCGGTACAGTATATACCCCAGTTTCCTATGCACATTTCGCGTTTTCGCATCTTCTCTATCTTGGCTCCAAAGCTCGTGGCCCGCAACATGATCGGCGTCTGCTGCTCGGGGCGTTAGTAAGGGGGTTTCCCTCGACCCTGACGCCGTAGAAGTTGGTCAGGAGTATTGATATCTCGCAGTCGGATTTCAGTCACTGATCGTCGAGGGGTGCCCCATTGTGTGGACCAACCGGCAATAGAAAAGCTGCCCTACATGGAATCCCTTGCATTCTCCCATGTCAATCTGTCCCATGTTCCATGACAAATTGGCTGCGAAGTGGGCGATCGTGCGAAATACAACAGTCGGTGTTGTCAAGGGAGCAGATGTCGGATTCTTCGCTCCATTGCATCCGCACCTCAATACAGACCCCGCTCCTTAGAGCAGCAAAAGAAGACGAAAATCACCCCATGTGTCGGATATGGGCCATTTGTCGGCTATACTAGATCCACGCGCGTCATGGTTCCTGACAACGCGAACGGTATTAAGTGCACGATTGGCGCTCTCCTAAAAGTCCTCTGAGCATAAGCTAGCTCGCTTGGCCGAAATGAACTAAAGCTGCGTTATTGGTCATCCTAGGGCCTATTCCCTTGGCCCTACTCGTTGTTTCTCGGGTTCGAGTCTCGTTCTCTCCTGGGCCATACAGTCGGGCCTACTTGTCAAGATGCGTGCGTAGCATCTCCCTCTCACGAGATACAAGACATCGTCCCATATGCATAGTCATGACGATGTAACCACCGATAAGGGTCCTGGCAATGTCTTATCACCTGCGAGTAAGCAGAATATGCAGCAGCTAGTTCGCTGATCTCTACTATTCTTGCTCCTCGGAGCTACCACGTCAACGTGGCCTCTCTTTTCAAGTCATATTCACCGCTCCGGCCCCGGCTCCGTCTGATTTGTTAACGTGTGCTTCGTGCATTAAAGTTAGAAGAGTATGAAGCGGCATTTCCACACTTCTGCCGTCACTAAATAATAGCTTCTAGTGACTAATGCCAGCTGTTTTCAGTATGTCGTAATTATTCTGATCATTATTCATTAAGCTATGCTTACTAGTATAGCCAGAACTGCGAAACAGTTTATTATCGTCTCGATCGGACGATGTTAGCGAATCGCTTAAACAACCCCAGCCGGTAATAATTATATGCCTGTTAATATGGTGATCGGAGTCAAGGTTGGCGACCAACGGCCGACGCACCCGTCTTGACGCCATACGCTGCAAGATATCAGGTTACAGCCGGTAGGTTCCAGTGTAACCCAAAGTTTATTGTCTCCCGAATCTCTATTTCGATTTCCAAAAGCCTTCTATGGACTGCGCGACGCTCTGACTTGACGTAATCGGCAATTCATGTCCTCCCTCAAGGATGATAAACTCAATTGCGTCGTGACCCAATACGGACTTGGCATCCTCGATCGTCTCATCCATGACAATCACACCATCACTCTTGCCCAGAACAACGAGGATTTTGCCCCCTTCTAATCCGGCCCCTAACTCCGCATCATTAATATGGGTTTCGCCGTTATGCCGCCTGGCCTCCCCTTTCCTTCTATTTATTATCCGTGCGCAAGCTACTGTTAGTAGCATTGCAGACATTATACTAAAAACCTTAACAAATGCTAATTTTAGCGTAATTTCTACAAAACACTAAAGGCTTAATTAGCAATAGTTTCTTTAGAAACTTTATTAATGCAAGACTTAAATATTTTGTTATGCCTAGCTATAACTTTTAATACTAAAATATATATAAGTGCAACTATTATTAATATGCTATTAAAAGCTAACTTTTAATAAGTTAAACAAATAAAAATTAAAACAATTAACTTTTTTTTAAAGCTAAAAATAGCTAAAAAAAATAATAATAACTTAAAAGCTTTGCTTTAAAATATATTTACTAAGCAATACGCTAAAATTAACTATAAAAACAAAATCTGCAGAAAAATTACTATAATATTAGCATTAGTACTAAATAACTTTATTAAGTTATTTTAAAGCAACGCTTAAGCTAGCTATAAGTAGCTAGCTTAAAATTATATTAAAATTTTTAGATAGCATTTAAATATATTAATATATACTTAATTAAAAGGCAATATAATAGTACTGCTTTAATTAGCTAGCATATAAGCATAAACTAAAATATTAAGCTAACTAATATTAGCTAACTTTAGTATATTTTTATATGCTAAGATAGCAAAACAAAAAGCTAAAATGCTTACTAAATTAGCTTTTAAATTAGCTACTTTAGTAGCTTTTAGTAAGCTTTCTACTTATAGCGCTAGCACTTTAGCGCGCTTTTAAAAATTTTATAAAAATACTTAAGTTTTTATTAAACTTAATAAAAAAGCAGCTAAATTTTGCTAAGCAATAGCTTATGCAGCTAAAATAGCCTTACTTAAAAGCTTTAAGCTACTAATTAAAGCAATAAAAAATATTTAACCTATTAAAATAAGCTAAGCAATTAAAGCAATAAATCTAATAATAAAAAATAAACTTTTAAAAAAAAAAAATATTTAAATTATTAAGAAAATATTATATGCTTATATTATTAAACTGCTAAAAAAGTAAATAATATATATAGTTTTATAAGTACTTATATTTATAACTAACTATTTAACTAAAACTTTTATAAATATTATATAAAAAATAATAATAGCAAAAATAAAAGTTTAAATAAAAAGCAGCTTAATTAACGCTTATATATTTTAAAAAAGTATAAATTTATAAACTAGCAAAGTTATATAAATAATAGCTTTTAAAAAACTAGTATAGCAGTTTAAACTTTTTTTAGCTAATAAATTAGCTTATAAAAAAAAATAATAGTTATATATTATATAATATAACTTTAAGTATTAAAAATATTATATAATAAGGTTTTGCAACTATAAGCTTTTTTATAAAAACTATAAAATATAGCTAAACTTTTATAACCTTTTAAATAATAAAGCATATATATTTCTGCTAAAATATGCAAACTATTATAGCTTATACTTAGCAAACTATAAAAACTACTTTTATAAACTAAAAAAAATAAATAAAAAGTATATCCTATTAATGCAAGCTAAAATTAAAATAATAAAATATGCAAAGTTTAAAAATTATAATAATAAAAATATATTTTTTACTGCTATAGCAACAAAAAAAAAAGCAGCTTTAATAAGCAAACTAAAATAGCAAAGTAATAGCAATAAAAAAAAAGCATTGCTTATACTAGCAAAGCAGCTGCAAAAAAAATCTAACTTAAAAACTACTACTTTTAGTAATATTTTTTTAAAAACTATAATAAATAAAACTAATAATAAAATAATAAAAAATAAAATTATTGCTATTATTTTAGCAGCTTTTTTATTAATTATATTAATACTTTTTTTTTAAATTAAAGAACTAATAAAACTAATAGCTAAAAGCAGCATTAATAAGCTTATAAATATATTTAAAAAATTAGCTAAAAGCTTAAAAAAAACCTTTAGAAAATTTACTAAGCTAAAAAGCAAATAAATAAATAGCAATAGCACTAATATATAACTAAATAGTTTTAAAAACAATATAAAGCTTTTACTTTTAAAATAATATATATAATAGCATAAAATATTAAATATAGCGCAAATAATTACTTAATTCTTTTATAAAAATGCTAAAATAAAAAAATAAATATTATTATAATTACTAAACTATAAATTAACAAAAAAAAAAAAAAAAATATAAACTTACTAAAGTTATAAAAACTATAGCTTAATTAATATTTAAAATATAAAAAAATTAAACTAGCTAAAAGTAATAATATATATTTAAATATAAAAAAAACTTATAACTAAAAAAAAAATACTAATTTATTATAAAAATTTAATATAGCTTAACGTTAATAAATATAAACTTTTAATATATTATAAAGTATTAAATATAAATATAGTAATAAATTATATTATATTATTAAAACTATTAAAAAACTGCTTTATAATAAGCAATCTTAACGCTAAATATTTAAACTAAAAACTTAATATAGCTATACTATATAAAAAATAGTAAATCTTAAACTAGTTTGCTAAAGCAAGTATATATTTTATAAGCATTTTAAAAAAACTAACTTATAAAGCAAAATATATTATTAATATATTTTTTTTAAATATTTTTTTTATTAATAGCTAAGTAGCTAAAAAATTAAAAACTTTATTAAACTATAAACTACTATAAATTAAACTATTATAAAAAAATTTAAAATAACTTTTTAAAAAATTATATAAAGTTTTTATTAAAAACAAAAACTTTAAAAAACTAAAAGATATAATAAATATAAAAGTAAATACTTTATTAAATATTAAAAAAGCTTTAATAATAAAAAAAGTAAAAATAGCTGCTATAATACTAATAACTTTAATATTAACATATATAAAAACAATTAAAATAATAAAATATAAACGTAATAAAATAATATTTTAATAAATATTAAAGTGCTAATAAGCATAAAAAAAGTTTTAAGTATTACTTAATATTAAAAACGCTAAAACTATTAAATAATAGTTTTTTATAGTAATAAAAAAAGCAAAAACAAAATATTAAAAAAATAAAATAAATAATATAAAAAATAATAAAAACTTAATTTAAGTTATAAACTAATATAAAAAAAAAAAAGCTATTAAAGTATTACTTTTTATTAATAATAAAAAAATAATAATAAAAGCAAAAAAAAAAGTAAAATATTTTACTAAAAACATTTTTAAAAAGTTTAACGTAAATAATAACTTACTAATAGTAAAGCTTATAAAACTAATAAATCTTTTAAAACTAATAAAGCTTTTTAAACTAATAAAATCTTTAGAACTAACAAAACTTTTAAAACTAATAATTTTATAAAAACTAAAAAAAGCCTTTAAATTAAACATATAAATATAACTACTATAAAATACTAAAGTATTTATAAAAAAAGCTTACAAATATATTATTAAAATTACTTTAATATTACTAAAAAAAAACTTAATAATAATTAAATATTTAATAGTAATATAATTTAGCATAAAAAAATACTATAAAATATTACTTAAAAAATACTTAAAACTAAATATATTTTTAAAAGTTTAAAAAAAAGCTAATATAGTTATATTACTAAAAATTAACAAAATAAATTTTACTTTATATAAGTTTTAAAAACTAATTACTTTATTATTATATATAAAAAAAAGTTTAAAAAAACTAATAGCAAAAAAAATAATTTAAATAGCTTTAAAAGCTAGCTTAATAAGCTTATAATATGTAAAAGCAGTACTAAAAAAGTTAGCAATAAATTTAGTTACTAGCTTAATATATAATATTAAATTAGCTTTAGCTAATAAAATAATAGCTATACTTATTATTTTAAATATATAAAATATATTTAATATATTACTAAAAAACAAACTAATAAAAAAAATAATAAAGTAAAAGTAGCTTAACTTAATTATTTAATTAACTAAAAGCTTTTTAGCAAAATAAATAATTATTACATACTTAAAAAATATAGCAATAAAACTAAAAAAAATAACTTATAAAATATTATAAAGCTTACTAACATTACTAATGCTTTATATACTTTATTTATATAAGCTAGTTAAAAAAAATAACAGCAAATAAAAATATACTAATAACTTAAAAGTTTTTACTTTAAAAAAAACTTTAAAATAAAGCACTTATAAAGCAAAAAAACAAGTTAATAAAATCTTATAATATAAACAAGCTAATAAAATAATATTTGCTTTAAAAAAAATAAAAGCTATTTACTTTATATAAAGCTAAAATAAAGCTAATTTTATTATTAACTTAAAAAATAATATATATATTAAACTTATTTTATTAGTTAATTTTTTAAAGCTATAAAAAACTTTAGCGCTATAATAGCTAAAAGTTTTTTTAAATAAAAAACTATAATTTAAATAACATATTAAAAAATAAGCTGCTAAAAATATTAAAATAGCTAACTATATTAAAGCTATATTAATAGTTATTAAAAAATCTTTAGCTGCAAGCTTTTAGAAAATAGTTAATACTATATTGCTATTTATTTTTTTTTATAAATATAAAGCTTAATATAAAAAATATAAAAAGCTAGCAAGTAAAATAATAAATAGCTAATAATAAACTATAAATATAAAACTTAAAAAATATATTTAAACAATTTAATATATATTAATTAAAGTAGCTTAAAAAGTTTTACTAATATAAAAAATATTCTTTAAATATATATTATTTATAGCTAGCAAAATACTAATAATAATATTAGCTTTAAAAAAAGCAAAACATATATATATTTTTAAAATTAAAACAGTATATAAAACTTATTTATTAGCATTAAAGTTAGTGCTAAAAATAATTTAATATAGCAAAAAAGCTAAATAGCAATAATAAAAATATATTAATTTTTAAATATTAGCTAAATTATTGCTTAATATTTAAAAAATAATTTTTTATTTACTTAAATACTTAAAAAAATTAAAAGTTAATTTTATAAATAGCATAAATAAAAAAACTATAGTAAAAGCATTTAAAAAATAATTTGCTAATAAATTAATTTTTAATATAACTATTTTTTTAAATAGCTTTAAAATAAAAAATAAACTTAAATATAAATATGCTTTATATAAAAAATAGTTACTAATTATAAAAAAATATAAAAGCTTAAATTTTTATAAAGTAATATTTAATGCTAAAGCTTTTAAAGCTTTAAAAAGTTTTTAAAAAGCAGTTTAAAAATATTTAATTAATATTATAATTATATTTTACGTAAATAATATAGCAGCAATATAAAAAGCTTAAAAAAATACTTTAATAATATTATAATAAGTTTTTATAAAAGTTTATAAACTAATAAAATAATAAAATATTAAGCTTTACTAAAGCTTAAAATATTATAATATTAAAAAAAATAAACAAGCAAATATATTAGCTAAATTAAATATAAAAAAAAGCTTTTAAAACCTAAAGTTAACTTTTATAGCTATTAAACTTAAAAAAAAAATATAAATAAAAATCTAATAAATAATAAATAACTAAATAAAATATAAAAATATAAATATTTTTAATAGTTTTTTAATAGCTAATATTAAATATAAGCTTAAAAAGTACTTAAAAGTATTTTATTTGCTTAAAAAAACTTTAAGCTAATATTTAAATGCTATATTAGCTTATAAAAACTATAAATAATATTATAAAAAGTTTAATTATAAAAATGCTAAAGTTTACTATGCTTATACTTTTTTTTTATAAAAAATTAAAAATAAAAGCTTAAAATATATAGTTTACTGCAAAATTGCTAAAATATATAAAATTAACTAGCTTAAACCTTTAAAACTAAGCAAAAAATATAATAATAAAAACTAGTTAAAAAATAGCTAGCTTATAAAGCTTTATAAGCTAAAACTTTAAAATATAAAAAACAAATATAAATATTAAGCTTAGCTAATTTAAAACTTTTTATTATTTTAAAAGTTTTATTAAGTTATAAGCTACTATAATAAAATATGCTTACTTTTTTAAACAAAAAAAAAGTAATACTATTTAAAAAAAAAAAAAAAAAAAAAAAAAAAAGCTTGCAAAAAAAAAAAAAAGCAAAAAAAAAAAACTAGAAATAGTTTTGCTTTAACTACTAAAAAACTAAAAGCATAATATAAATGCTATAACTTTTATTATATTTAATTATTTTTATTAAAAAATATAGCATTTAAAAAACTTAAGATTTTATATATATAAAACTTATAAAATATATATAAAACTATAAAAACTTAAAAATAAGCTTATAATAGTATAGCTAAACTGCTTATTTTAATAAATATACTAACATATTAATATTTAAAAAAAAAGCAAAAGCTAAACTTTATAAATATTACTAAAAAACTTAAAATATTTAAAATTAAAGCTAGTTTTATTATTTAATAAATTAAGTTATAATAACTATAAGTTATAAAATATTAAGCTTATAAAAATATAAATTAATATTATGCTTAATAAAAAAAAGTATTTAATATAAATTTTTTAAAGTTATTTTGCAAATTATATATTTAAACTATTATTAAGCAAAGCTTGCTACGTTTTATATCTTTAAAAAGGTTTATAATATAGTGCCCTGCACTTTGTAGCAACGTTAAATAAAACAACAACAATAATAGCTACTATAAAGTTAAGCAGATTAGATTGTCTTTAAAGAGAAACGCCTCTTGAATTTTAATGAATCCTTATGTGACCCCGAGCGCCCTAGTTCTACCACTTTGTAATTACACGCTCGCGCATCACAGTAACTATTACTAGGTACGCCAGCACTAAGAGCCCGTTTAATTGCCCTATGGTGGTATATAGGACTGTCTCCATCTATATACGCCGTGTTTCATAACAGAATCTCCTCGTCCGGCAGCGTTGCGCCACGCCTTGCTACTACGACGAGACAGGCGGAGCGGAGGTGAAGCCCCGTGGCTTTCGCGTATCGATTGGTGGTGTGGCTCGCGAGATGCTTGTGTATCTGATTCGGTGGCGAATGGCGCTTGGCATAGCTTCTCGTGGGATCTAATACTTCGGGGTTCGGGGTGATGAAGAGGTTGTTCATGCGGCTTAAGCTTGCTCAACCAACCCTTGAGCCTTTAGGTATGTGAGTCCCGTCTATTAGGGCCACTGGCTCCGATGGTATCCTTTCAGGTCTAACTAAAATAATTATATATATATGGCCTTCAAGCCTTTAAAGCAGCAGCTACTCATATAAAACCAACGCAGCCATCGCGCGATCATTTGCAAACCCCACATCCCGTCTCCTCTTGCTCGCACCACCTGCTCCCTTCTTTCCCTCCTCCTGCCCCCGCGCCCTCTTATTTGGCTCAATCGGACCCAGCGGGCGCCGCGGCCGCTGCGGCCGCTCAAGCAGCGAGGCCCGCTCAAAATCAATGACCATGACGGCCCCCGTCTCGCTGTCCCGCAGCACATTCGGCGCGCGGACGTCCTCGTGCACCACGCCTTCGCGATGGATCGCCGCCAGGGCCCGCGCCAAGCCCGCTTCGAGCGGGGCTTTCTCGCATTCTTTTATCTCCGGCCCGTCGGCCAGGCTGTGCCCGCCCCACGACAGGAAGGTCAGGTGGATGATCTCGACGCGGTGGTCGTAGTAGTACGTCCTGCCGACGGAGCGCAGGTCGAGCGAGCCCAGGAACACGGGGACGTGGACGCCCTGCGCGGGCCGCAGGCGCGCGTACACGGCGGCCTCGTGCTCGAGGTCGCGCACGAACGCGCGCACCGTCCCCTTGCTGACGAACGTGTACCCGTACGCGCGCAGCGTCACGCGGAACACCGCGCCGCGGGCCCCCTGGACGCCCAGCCTGTCGACGCCGTCGTCCAGCGACTCCGCCAGCTGCTGCGAGAGCAGCCGGAGCCACTCGGCGTGCGACACGGGGTGGCGGAGACGGGCGGCGGAGGAGGCGGACAACGGACCGGTGCCCTTGCGGTGCAACGCGACGTTGGGACACCTCGTGTCGAGAAAACCCCCGTTCACGAGGCCCAAGAGGCACTTTTGCGTGCAGTGCTGCCGACGCTGTCCCTGGCCTTCGTCACGTGGCTGCTGCGCTAGAATGCGCTGGCTGCGTCGGACCGTCTGGGCTGGGTTCTCGTCCGGCCTCGCCCGCCGCTTTTTCTTGCGTGCGGCCACCGGCGATCGATCAACGGTCGAATACGTAGTCGGCGCGTAACTCGAAGAGCTCTCCGGCGCGCCTCGCTCGTCGGCCGGGATGGAGCGCAGTATGCTTTCGAAGTCCTCCGTCCACATCTGGAGACCCCTCTTCACCCGCTCGCGCTCGTCTTGTCTGTGCTCCCGTCGCTGGCCCGGGGACCCGAGCGCCACGAGGCCGAACGCGAGGTACTGGCCGACGGCCGCGCAGGACGCGAGGTGCTGTGGGTGGGCGGCGGCCTCGGAGGCGGGCTCCGCCAGGTGGTAGTAGAGCGTGTCGGGGGCCTCCCAGTCGACTTTGAGGAAGACGGTGGCCTCGCCCGTCGTCAACAGGCCGTACTCGAGACCGCCCAGGATCATGTAGTGGTAGGTCTGCGTGAGGGCTGCCGCTGTCAGTCTTTCGGCGTGGTACTGGAACCGCCCCTCGGGATCGGCGGTGGTAGGGATCGTCTTTCGATTAACGACTTCTTTGTAGATATCCATGGAGCGCAGGCCCTGGCGAAGATGCGGCGCCGTCAGCTTATGTGGCGCTTTATATTCCGAGACGTAGATCATGGTGCGCCTCGCAGGCTCCTCGTCCGACCGGTACACACACATCTGATTGGGCCGCAGTCTGTGATTGGTGATCTGGGGATGCGATGGCGTAGTCTCTCGTGCGACAACCTCTTCCGCGCCGTCACTGATGCCATTGGGGTGGTTCTCAAAAATGATGCCGTTGCCGACGTCGAAGGCTTCCCTGAACTCGTCCACCTTCTTTAGGTCGCCCATGATAGCTGTTACCGAGTCTTCCACGGCGATTTGTAAGAAGTACTCCAGCGCCTTCTCGTTTTGAATGGGACGCTGCGCCATCCTTGTTCCTAGGTCGGCCAAGAAACCTCGACTCTCGAATACTCGGCGCTCCGGAGAGCAGGTCGCGTAGAGCTCCCCGAAGGTCCGACTTTGTTGCTGCAAAAAGTCGGACCATGGCTTCAGGCTCGTTGGACACAGCTTATCCCGAGGGTTGGTAATTGAGCCTCGCGCAGTCAGCGATTTGTTTGTTTCTACTTTGAACTGGGAGAAGACCAGTTCATGGCAGGCCGCGATGTATTCATCTAATGATGTGAGCCGCGTATGCGCTTCTGCCCTGTCGGCACGTTGCCGTGCTTCCTCTGCACGTTGCCGTGATTCCTCTATGCGTTGCCGTGCTTCCTCTATGCGTTGCCGTACTTTCGCTGCTTCCCTAGCATGGTTCTTTGCATCTTGCAGCTGAATCTTGGCCTCTTGCAGCTGGTTCTTTAGCTCTGCTATCCTATTCGAGTCCTCCATTTGTCTAGTATGGCGATTTAGTTGGTAGTAATAGCGCATATACTGGGGGAGCGTGAGGGTTTTAGGCCTTTCTGCGAGTTGTATCCGGCTTGCAGAAGGGTCTAATACTGCCCAAACTAAGGTAAAAACAAATAGCTACTAATGGGAAAAGGGACGGCAGGAGGGAAAATTGCTACAATACGCGTTGAAATCGCCTCGAGAAGTGTGATGTAGGATGGTCAGTTGTGTGGTGGTCCCTGGAGGTCTGTAGAACTACTTATAAGTATTGTGGACAACAAAGCTACAAAAGAGCCATAACAAAAGGTGGGGTTGGTCGCCATGGGTGACTGCGCTAGGCCCACTAGAGTGATATGATTTCGCCTACGTTGGTGTTAGATTAAAGAAAGAGTACAGGTGGTGTGTGTAGATAACACGACATTAGGGGTAAGCCAAGTTGGGTCTAAACCCGACGATGTTATACCTTCCCTGCCTAATAGTAAAGTCTTGCCGCCGATCGACTCGGGACGTAATCAAGGCTGTCGTGGCTGTAATCTACGCCGGAGAATCCCAGTTCGCAAAAAGAAAGACGAGCTGATATGCGCGCGCACATGTACGTGTGTGCTATGAGATCCTCCGGCTTAAAATCGCACAAGAACGACAGCCTGCCGCTCGGTCGCTAGAGCTGCTGCGTCTTATTATAGGCTGTCTTAGGGATATTACTTGTTATACTAACGTGGCTGCAAGCGTGCCGCAAGTTCATGCGCGAGGAGCATCACGGAAGGACGACGGTCTGGGAGAATGCTGGTCGGACAGGCGCAGAGGACCTGGTACTACGGGAATAGGATTAGTGTTATTTATTGATAACGCGGGAACACAGACTACAACGCGGTGCGCGTGGAGAAATGAGGACGTTCGTCGGTCTACGTATAACCAAAGGAGACCGTAAGTAAGCTTTCAGCTAATTTAGCTGTTTTACAAAGACCAAGACAAACTACACTAAAATAAAGCAATCATATCACGCAAAACAAAGTATAGCCTTCTATGTCTGGTGATTTTAACACTAATTGGATTGCAATTTGCTTTTTACTTACTCCTTGCAGTTATTATAAAACAAGGGATAAAATAGGTATAACAAGGTCCCTCGCAGAATGTTGCCTCAATAGCTTCATTGTCTTAGTATTGAAAGTAAGGGATATGATAGCTGAAAGAGGTCTCAGTAGTTTGGGCAACACTTTGCGATATGATCAGTCTTTTTTAGGTGATACGTGGTGTTACGTATGACAATAGGACAGCCACGCTTTTTTTCACAACACGGGATTCGCAAGCCGCCCTGCGGGATTTCTGCGGAAATGCTAGCTTTGTAACCATGGGCGCTGTGTTGTACTGTACACTACTCACCGTGCCAGATTGTCTGTCTGTCTGTCTGTCTGTCCGTCCGTCCGTAGCCGGGCTAGCCGGTTTGACAAAAAGCAAGAAAGCGAGAGTCCAAGTACGACGTGGCAACGCCGAGCAAGGATAATGCCGTGCACAGCGTCAACACACAGCAGAGTCCACCTTACCCTCTACTCGGCTGAAGCGTACCGTACGCCTTTCCGCGTAAGAAGGTGCCTAGGTATGTTACGCCAGGTAATACATCGCCCGGCTGCTCCCCTTTACACGCATGCCGGCGTTCGTGATCAGCTGTTTCCTCCGAAACGGAAGACGAGATGATGTATGTCTATAAGACGCAGCGCCAAGAGACGCAGGCAGAGTTATGTAGAACTGTGGTGGACGAGGCGGACATACGCGATTAGGTGGATAGACGTGGAACCGGCTGCCACATTACCGCTTGACGAGCTAAGGTTAACTTCAGCAGGCTCAGGTTAGCAGATCAAGTAAGGTTAGTAAAACACGCCATCTGGTAATCCGCGAAGCGTGTCGAGCATCTGCAGGTAATTGTGCTTCGTACCAACATCTAGCCTGCGCGTAGCCTTTGTGGTAAGATCTTAATGCTAAGTAGGTGGAGACATTCGTGGTCGGCGTTAGCCGTTGCGCGTTTTCCTCCGCGCGCCGTTGCGGCGCAATATGTTACGGTCCCATATATAAGCGCCTGCAAACGGTCAAGTGTCCAACTTGACAACGTTCTACTTTTGGTAGTGTTGTGGCATAGTGTTGCAGTTCTATTCCGTGACACGATATTACCACACATAGACGGGGCGCTTGGCAGCTTCCGGACAGGCCGCCGGCTATATAGCAGCGTAATATGCTAGGAGACATGGTTACGCGCGGGCCAGGATCATGATATTCTAATGAATATCTCCCGTGAAAGATGTGTCTACCGAGGCTTGCAGCGCCGCAATAACATACCGCATGTACCCAACCTTGACGTACAGCACTTCTGTACATAGATACATAGGCCTATGCCATCTATCGGCGTGACGTAACGTGGCGATACCTATATCGCCGGCTGAGTAGGACGGGCGAGTTTGTCAAAGAGCATAGATGGAGAGGCTTATTAAGGAATATATCCGAGCGCGGTGCTGCCGTTGCTGCGTCTTCGGTCTGGAAATACGAGGAGCGAAAGGCTCTACCGTCGTCATCGCTGTGGCGAATGGCTGCACGGTGCGTTGTGTATATATCCGTGTAGGTGTGAAAGAAAGCGGGAGGCGAATCTCTTCAGCTTCTCGCAAACAAACGGGCTATTCTTTCATACGTACAATTATAGCTTGGCCTCCGAAGGTGAAATAGTAGAAGGAACGTTTCTGTTAGGAAAAGGTTGTGTTTATGCTATTCAAATCGAACCCAGCAAGGAATGAAGAATAAGGAGCATGTTTAGCTAAGGTTGCGCGGAATATGCAACCAGGGCTTTCTTTCTTTGGGCTATGGGTCGGCCGGTGCAGGTAGTCCTATAGAGCGAGGTCTTTTAATCGTACACTCCCTTCTCTTCGCCGCGATGAAACGTACAACAGGTATGAAGAATTGCTTAGGGCCTAGGCCGGGAATATGTCTTACGTTTAAGACGTTAGCAGCGTACACCTCACGATTATATATGGGATATTTTAGTTCTTCATGCTTTTATCTTAACATTTTGTTATATAAAGCAAAGCAGGGCAAAGCAGGGCAGCGCCGTGATAACGTCCTCACTTTTCTTATACTTGGCTTTCATGTTCCCTAGTGTCACGGCTTTTCCATCTTCTGCTCAAAACCCTATCTCGCCACTTCTTTCTTTGCTCCTTGTCTGGGCCCGAACTAACCGCTGCCGTCATCACATCGGACTTTTCATCACGCGACCCGACATCTTTCCTCTTCTTCTGTCCATCGGCCCGGGCGCTAAAGAAAGATAAAATGAAATCGCTAATCTCGTTCATGAAGAAAGCCAGGAGAATGAGGGGAACCGAAACCGCAATCGTAACGCCAACTAAGACTCATCAGCCGATCATTCAGGACTCATCATGGTGAAGAGAAACCGTCTTACGCAACCGACTAAAGGCCCATTGAGGGCTATAGGAGAGTGTCCCATTCGCATCGTGTGGGAAACTTTCAATATTGAGCGCAAACAGCGAACTCAAGAAGGTGATAGGTAGCTATCTCGGGCGTTAGATCTCGTAGGAACGCTTAGTTTTACCGTAGCTAGGGGCACGAACAAACACGATAGTAACAACCGTAAAAACTAAGATCGTTCTGCCTTGCCTTGCCGTGTTCTCGGCCGAGATCCGGGTCCAGATAGCCTCGGACAAGTCTGCGTCCTTCTGCCTTAAGTCGAGGAGATGATTGATCTATGGTTCCTCTTTAGTAGCGCGTGAGGCTTCATTGCCGATGACTTACATTATCACGAGTCTGCTCAAGGTTAGAGATCATCTTTTTTACCTCCCCACCAGCCTCGTTTTGGCTGAAATCCCAGTAATAGTCAGAAAATTCCTTAGAGAATCGTTGAGGCCTATCGGGGTCGCTTAAAAAGTTAAACGCCCGGGATAAAATGTTCTCCTGCCAACTAAGGATGTTTTCAATGATGTTAAGCTCATCTAGTATGTCTTTGACTTCTTTAAGAAGACAGATCTCTTCCGATATGCTACTATTCTGTGGCACCTGGTTCCTTGGTAATAAGCGGCTTGCTTTATCTATGCTGTCTTTAAATCGATCTAAAAGCTCGACTTCAAGATTTGTCTGTAACCTATGAGCTTTGCTTACATATCACCTTGACCCACTCACCACTTTTGCTATTTCCGAACGGAAAATCTGAAGGATGTTTTGTTTTCCAGTTTCTGTATTAAGCCTTTGCTCAAAGATTCGTCTAGAGCATAAGGATGTCACCAATAAAACCATGCCTAGTGCCGACTCGATTTGGGGTTTTTTGGCTTTATCGTGAATACAATGGTCTCTAATAACGTCTTGCATTGTTGTAGAATTCTCATCTCGTATTTCCGAAGAAGCCGTCACTATTGTGTCTAAGCAAGGTAATTAGTTTATAATATTAAAGCTCAAGTGGTTAAGGGCTAAGATTCTACCATCGTCCGCAAGGAGAACCCATAATTTATCCACCATACAGATAAGGCGGTCATGGTGCTCTCGCGGGTATTCTATTCGCTCCTGATAGCGTGATAGTACCTGGTCTTTATTTCGATCCTGGATACCAGGAATCGAGCCGTAATAATATTCATCGAGGGTCGATGATAGTTGAAAAGAGCCATCATTTATATACTGGGATAATATGTCGTGCTGTGTGACTGATCCCGGGATTTGGACGTCCTGCTCGATCCTAATGCTCGTAATGGGAGTCTGGCGGAATCGGCATCGTAACTTATCAACAGCGCGAGCCCTTTTCAAGGAAATGTACGGCATCTGCCAAAGTTAGCATTCCTACCTGCTCATCCCGTTGGTCAAGATACCACTTACAGATAGTATACATCTGTGTCCAGGTTTATTACCGGCAGTCTAATGGATGTAAGCTGTTGGCTTCTTTGAAGGATTATAATACCCTAACCTCTAATTTCAGAGAGGGGAGCTGTGGATCACTAGCATCGTGTGTAAGGTAATTATTGATGTGTTGGCGTAAGGTATGATACGGCGTTAGGTTTCGGTCACTAGCTGTAGACTTATTAGTGTTATAGGACGTATTATATGGGCAGACCAGTTGTCTTCGGTATATCTTACCCATGCTTTGTCGGCGGGGGGAGGACGCGCGAAATAGACCGTCAACTCTCCGCCGGGTTACTCTCCGCCGGGTTAACGGCGTCGTTCTGTCGCGTGGATTGGCTCTGTTCCTATCATTCGGTATCGGTACCGATGACTCACTGCCTAAACCAGACCGTCTATACGCGGTGTCAACAGGCCGTGCTTCGTGTGAACCGCCTCTTTTGAGTACGGGCTCTTTTTGGTCAAAGTATATGGATTGCAAGAGATCCTACTCAATATTAGCCATAATCTAACGCTTTCTCGTGAAGTCGAACCTCAATCCATATCTTCTACAAAATTGGATTAGTATTGAATGAATACATAGCTAACCGTGGCACTTACGCTATTCATTGGTAGATGTATCCACCGAAACCTGAGTGGTTCCTGAATGCCCCGAGCGTCTGCGGCCGTTGTCATTAACGGTTTCGGCCCATATTCGTATATAACGTTGTGCACAGTGAAGCGAGACTTTTCCCTCTCCGAATGAAGATAAAAGTCCATGAGGTAGGTATAAAAATCTATGCATAGCTCTCTTGCTTGGGGGTTCGGAGTCGGTCGTTCAAGAGGATGATGTGACGTATGTGCATCATGCACGTCGGCCAAAGTCAGCCATTCCAAAATTTCAATAGAGTTGGTGCCCACTGTTTGAGCAATGTCAAATGGCGTATGACCTTTATCATCCACCGCCGTCAGGTCGGCATGATGAGTAATGAGGAGCCTGATGAGATCTAATCTCTCATACCACGCAGCCCAGTGGAGTGCTGTCCAACTATCGGTGTCCACCCCAGCCACTCGCCGAGGATCATCGCGTTCTAGCAGCATGCCTACAACGCGTGCGTGTTGACCGATCGCGGCACGATCTAAAGGGGTCATTCCTTGGTGATTTACGAGCGCCAAAAACCCGTCAGCATCTGAACAGATCCCCAAAAGGTCTGTCAATAACTCAGTCATACCATGAGCACAAACCAGATGTAATGCGGTGTTTCCTTCTACGTCGGTGCCTTTGATCGAAGCTCCGTGCTTGATAAGAAGCTTGGCTGTGTCCAGAGAGTTCCAAGATAGGGCGCACAGGAATGGGGTCCAGCCATGACTCGATTCAGATAATATTCTGGCGCCCGTGTCTACGTATGACACTAGTTTCCTAACGACCTGGAAGCAGTTGTGGCTCATGGCAACCCACAACAGAGTGTCGTCATCGGCATTGGTCACTTCAAGGGCTTGTTCCCTGGTCATAGAGTTGAGAATCGTTGCAGCCAATTCGTCATGTTCCAAAAAACAAGCAAGATATACAGGTGTATATCGATGAGCCGTTTCGGCTACAACATCTGCGCCGCTCTGGATAAGGAGAGAGACTACTTTTCTATTTCCGTTACGCGCGGCAAAATGAAGGGGAGTCCAGTTTCGGCCTGTCTTTGCTTCGATGTCGGCCGAGAATTCCTCAAGGAGAATCCTAGCAACGTTGTCTCTGCCATAACTAGCCGCAACATGGAGTGGGGTGCAATCGTTCTCATCCCTCGTCTCAATCATCGGCTGAGAGTGTTTAAAGAGCTCAACCGCAGCTGCGCAGCCCTTCCTAGCAGCAATATGGAGCACAGAGTCGTTACCCCCCTTGGCACGCACCGTGGCATCGGCACCGCAATCTAGTAGGGCCTTGACTGCTTGAACTGCGATACTGTTCGCCTCGTGATGCTCTTCGCAATCTCCGACGGCTTCAAGGAGGCTAGTCTTATCAAAAATTGCGAGCTTTCGGACAACGCCGAGCTTTCCCATCTCTGCAGCTAATCGTAGGGCGGTCTTACCTGCCTGATCACGGTGTGCTACGTCAGCACCATGTCCCAGCAGCAAATCGAGAATCTCTGGACCTTGTACGTCATTCTCGGTGGCATAGAATAGTGCACTTCGGCCATTTCCGTCTGGTATTTCCAGTTCCGCTTGAGGGAGCAGCAGTTTTAGCATATCTACTCGGCCTAATTTAGCAGCCCAGTGGATTGCGCACATGCCGCCGGCCCCTCTCTCATTGATACTTCCATCAGGGGCATATTTCAATATCTGTTAGAACTGTGAGAAGTCTCCTTTCTTTATAGCAGCCGCGAACCTTGGCTTAGTTTGGTGACGGACTAGTAATAATAACTCATAAGATTTTAAACTTGTATATTGCTTAAAGTATAGAGTATTTAATCGCTTACTAGATGGTTTACGGCGACTAACGAATAACCCCGGATGTTGACCGTCCTCCCTGCGTATCGTAAACTCATTTGCGTCGCTATCGCTAGATGAATACGTGTTCGGCCTATCCATTTTAATGTTTTTTCATGTAATTATCTTTATTTATTGAGAACGTTATTCTGAATAGGGTTTAATGACATAGATTTTCGGACAAGGCTTCGGAATTAAGCAGAGATAGTTGAAATAAAACTTCAAAGGTTAATTTCACCAAGGAGAAGCAAATCGATTTAAGTAGTATTTAAATAGTAACAACTAATAGTTACCGCGAGATATCGGAAGAACGTTAATAGCTTACATTAATGATAATGCGAGTAAGAACCTGCTGTTTCTCCTTTAGGTGACACTGCAGATCAACAGGCAGATGATGCTACCGGCACTTTATGTTCCCCGTCCCTTTTGCTTAACGAGTAGAAGCAGCGCAGAGTCGTTTATTTAGCTTTCCCCGTGTTTACGTTTGCTACGTCGCAAGAATTATATAATTACTAAGCCTTTCCGATTATAGCATATATAACAAAGGCCGAGATATAAAGCTAGGAAAAGAGTTCACAACTCTTCTATTAGCACTGCGCTGTTAGGGCGCGACCTATATCTAATACTAAAATTAGCCGGTGACCTATTATCGCCTGAACTCGGGCTGGCGCATGAAATATTATGCCCCGACGAGATGACCGCAGGCTCGATCAGTGTGCTAGACACGCCGGCGCCGGCAGCTAATGCCGCCAGTGGCCATGATAAAGGCTAATATCAAGGGCTTGGAACATCGTCAATTCAATTAATAATTGTCTCGGGGCCTCGAGGGCCTTGGCTTTCCCTTCCTTCTCGTACCTTCTACCTATTGGCACCGATATGCCTTCATTCCTTATTGTTCGGTCTTCCTGCATTAGCAGCTAAGTCTTCGTGACACTTCATATCCAAAAGTCCAAATGGGTCGGCAATTCTCTTGTCCGCAGGCGCGTGCGCGCCTCTAAATGGCTGAGGTCAGCCTGGGCAGTCTTGGCCGTGTGACATGCTCCTCCCGAACCTCGGGGGTGCCCGCATATATAAAATAGAGGATCCGGAGCCCCATTGGCTGGAGATGACATCCGAACACAGTGCACGCAGACGGATACCGTCCGTCAGGTTCCTCTTCTATATCCTAGCCGTAGTACATGGCCGAAGCCCCCAAGATGGCAGGCCCCGCGGTCCCCAGCAGACTAAACCTCACGTATAAAGCGCTCGTTTTCTAGTAGCTATAGCATGATGCTGAATATGCTTGCTCTAAAGTGCAATACCTTCAAAGTCAAATGCCCCAACTCGTCTAAGGTCAGAGATATGATTTGCATCTTTTTTCCTTATTATTAACCTGTCCTAGCTGTTGTTGTTACCGCTGTATGCGGGGTCAACGCAGTTCAGGCGTCTATTGGCGCAAATATTGCAACATGATGACCAAACTAGGATGAACGATAATCGTCGGAAAGTAGCGTTCGGCTGCTCGCGCAAGCTTGACCGATCACAAGTCACGTTTCTGTTCCACGGGCATGAATTAAGCAACAGATCGGGAAAAGGGAAGTTGTAGAACGATGTAGGAATGCGTAATTGCGAGGCGGCCACATCATGTGGCGCACGCGGCTGAAGTAGCTTCAATGCCAGTTCCCTGCAGTGCTTGCACTTATGCGTCCATGGTTGTATGCAGTCGACGTTAGCCCTTCTAGTAAGTTTCCACATCTTGTTTCTCTAGCTTTGCTATTCTTTATAGACTTGATCACTCTCAGTAATAAGCTTTTCATGTTGACCTTTGGTAATGGCTTTCTTTACTTTGATAGCCAGGTTGTCTTTGTAGAGCCTCTTAAGCCTTTGCCGGCAGTGCAAACGAGTAATTCGGGTCTATCGTCATAGACACAGGGCAGAAAGCGTCGGTCAGATCATGTTGTAAGGCCAAGCGAGCAGATTTCCGCGGTCAGATCATATCGTACGGCCAATCGAGCGGGAGTCCTCGGTCAGATCATAGCGTAAGGCCATTCTAAGGAAACAGGCCGTCCTATTAACAATGCTCACGTCATATAAATAATTGCTTAAAAGTGTTCTTAAGTTATAATAATTAATAAAGTTTAATACGTGATTTAAAAATTATATAATAGCTATAAAAATATATATTAAAAATAAAATATTATATAATTAATTTAATTATTATATTAATAAAATAATAAAAATAATTTTATTTATAAAGTAATAATATTTAAATTAATAAAACACTTTTTAATATTTTTTTAACTTTTTTTTATTTACTTATAAATTTTATATAATTAATTTATAGCTAATAATTATTATTAAAAATATAACTTTTTTTTTAATAAGCTTATAATAATATATAGCGTTTTTTTTAATATTTTTTATTAAAAATTAAATAATATATAACGATAATATATTATAAACGAAATATATTAAAATTTTATAATAGCTAAAAAAAATATTATTATTAAATATATAATTAAATTAAATTTGCAAGCATTTTTACTTTAGCTTTAATATATTAAAAAAATAACTAATATTTTTTAATATATATATAATATATTATTTATTATTAAAAACTAAACATTAAACTTTATATGCTAATAATTAAACCTTTAAATATATTTAAATTATTAAATTAATTATTTATAAACTTTTAATAAAAAGTTTATAAGTTATTATAAATAGTTTATATTAATAGCTAATATAATTATAATAAAAATAGTTATTATAAGCTTTAATAAACTTAATAAAAAAGCTAAAAATAAATTATAATAATTTAAGTTATTAACTTTTAATGTTAAATAATATTACTATATATTATTTTTATAAGCAAAGCTTTTTTATATTTTAATATTATAATATTATTTTATTAAACAATTAAATATTAACTTATTTTTTAATAGCTAAACAACTAATAAAATAAATATTAAATAAATAAAATATTTTAATTATTATATAAAAAGTTATATAAAAAGTTTAAAATACTTTTTAATTTTTAATAGTTATAAAAGTTATTATTTAATAAAATTTAAAAATTATTATAAAAACTATAATAATAACGTTATTTATAAGTTAATGTTATATTTAAGCTAATATTATAATTTTTTAATAATATATTATAAGCTATTTATTTTTATAAAATATTTATTTTATAATTAAATAACTTCACTAAAAATAATTATATAATAATAAACTTTATATTATTAAAATCGTAACTATATAAAAGATTTAAATATATTTTTTATAGTTTTATCGCTATTTTATTTAAGCGTGGATTATAAAATACTTTAAATATTAGCTTTTTTTTAAATTTATCTTTTAAACACTTAAAAAATAATAATAAAATTTAAAAAAAATTATAAACTTTATTTAAGGTTATTTTAAAAAATATAAACGTAGTATTTTTTTAATTTCTTTTTTAATTTTATAGCTTTATTTTTATATATTCACGTATAAATAATTTTTATAAGCAAATTTTTTATTTTAGCTTGCTAAGCATAATATAACACTAATTTAAATATAATATTAACTTATAAATAACGTTATTACTTTTTATATGCTTATTTATTTATTTTATAAGCTTTAACATTTTAATTTAATACTTTTTAATATATTTAAATATATTTATTTTGCTTATATTAAATATATATTATAAAAAAAGATTTTTTATAAGGTTTTTTAAAATGTTTAAAGTTATTTTTATAAAATAAAACATTTAATTAAAATTTAAAGCAGCTAAAATTACCTTTTTAAATAATAATAAAGTTATTTTAAATTTAAATATTATAAAAGTTAACAAAATATTTTTTATTAACTTAAAATTATTGTTTTTAGCTTAAATTTAAAAAACATTTACTATTATTTTTTAAGCTTTTTTAAAAAAATAGTTAAGTTTATTAATTTAATTATAAAAGTAATATATAAAGTTATTTTTTTATGCTATAAAAATAAAAACTTTTTAAAACTAACTATATTTTAAATAAATATTATTAAATAAAAAACAAGTAATTATAATATAAAAAAAGTTTTATTATAAATAAAGCATAAGTTTTATAAAAATTAAAAAGAAATAAAATAATTAAATTAGCTAATAAAAAAAATAGTTACTTAATAAAAAAAGTTTAAATAAATTAAAAAGGTTATAATATTTATAATAACATAAAATATAATAACTATATAAACTTATTAAATAAATATAAAACTTTTAATAAAAATAATTTAAATTAATTTAAATTAAATTTATATATTATAGTTACTTTATTTTTATTAATATATATAAATTATAAAAAAATGTTTATTAATTTAAATATATTATTAACTTATAAATAATTTTAGCTTTCTTAATATTAATTAAATAACTTAATAAAATATATTAATAAAATTATTATTAAATAAAACGTTTAAATTAATTTTTTATTATTTTATATTTATTTTATTTAAATATATATTTTAAAAAATATTTAAAACATTAAAAAACATTAATATATTTACCGTTTGTTTTAAAAATACTTTTATAAATAAAATAAATATAAAATAATAAAAAATTAAATTAAATTTTTTATTTAATTATAATTTTAATAATATATTTTATATAATTATATAAACATTTTAAATAAAAGTTTATTAAATATAATATAATATATATTAACTTATTTATAAAATATATAATTTTTTATTATATAACTTTTAATAACTATTATTAAAATTTATATTTATTAAAAATTAATAAAATTAAATAGTTTTTTTAAAATAATTATTTAATAAATAAAGCTATAAAAATAACTTTTATATTTTATTATTTTATGTTTTTAAATATATTAAAAGATTTTATTTTAAAATATTATTAAATTTAATATTATTTTTTTTATTTTTTTATAAATAACTTTAACTTTTATTTATATTTATATATATATATATATTATATAAATACTTTTAAATTACATTAAATAATAAATAAAAAGCGGTAATATATTTAGCTTAAGCTATATAATGTATAAGCGAGGTTTTATACTCTTTTGTCTAAGGTTAGCGGAGATACCCCTCTGCTAGGTTCTCTAGATATCGCGCAAGGCAAACAAGCGGCCCAGGGGAATAAAAAAGTAGGTAGTCGAATGGGCGTGTCTCGGCTGTTAGTACCATCGCGTTGTTGCGTATTGGTGGCTTCCCCGGCGTTCCCGGCCCTTATAGCCAAACAACCTTGACGTCTGATATATGGATAGGTTTGACCTGCGACCTTGTACCATGCTGTGTTGTGCCGTGCGGTGTTGTGCTGGGATCAGATCAGCTTCATTCGACAACAAAGGCTTCTAAGGTTGCCATTCAGTCGCTTGTCCGCCCCCTCTATCTATCTTTCCTTCGCTCATGTGTTGCGCCATGCCCTTCGGCCCTAGAAGCCTCTGACAAACGCGTTATTCTCGGTCAATTCGCCTCCACATGTAAGTATAATAAGAGCCTCAGGCGCTATTGCTAGCTATCATGGTAGCTATAAAAATGCATTGTGACTGTAATATGGACAACAGGCGCCTTCCCCATGCGCTTCCTTCCGCCGTCGTATATAAATATCGTACGTAGGAGGGCATACAGGGAGGTGTGCAGATAATCGCCTGAGGTAATATGCCATGCTGTATGGAGATAGGAGGATGGATTGGCGGATGGTTCTGCTGAGGAGACCTTGAAAAGCAAGCGTTGCAGTCGGATGGCCCGGGGCTATGCCGTGTGGTATGCATAGGTGTAGGAACGGAACGGCTCGCCTGAGACCTTTGACCATATAAGAGGTGATTATACCCGGTTAATTAAACAATCGTTCGATCCTTTAATCAGCCTTGGTTATAGTGCTGTATGAACACTTGAATGAAATATAGAAAGAAGTATCAAATGTTCATACCGTGTGGTCGGAACGGCGCGGACTACTCGGTTTTGTGCGACCAGATCGCCGGGCCTTTGGCGAATGACGTGCGATGTCTTTCTCAAACAAGCCCTCTTCTTTCTTTTGCAAAGGGCTGCTTAAGCGAGTCTTTTTTTTAAGCCAGCGCTTTAATAGTTTACTAAATAGTTTTAAAAACATAAGGGTATCTTGCTTTTCTTATAGATTCTTATTTAAAACAGGTTCTTGTTGCGTTTTTTATCCACTTTAAGATACTCGAGTTTGCGCTAGGGTGTTCCATTCTCTCGAACCTATCGCAGTCAAACCGATGAATCATTCCCTCACAGCCGAGATACCGTTCGATTTCCGTCTCCCTTACAGCCTAGTTGCTTGCGCCCAATCGATTATTAGTATGTTGAATACTACATTCCAAGCCTTCACATAGAATCCTTGTCACATAAAGCCCCTGCTCAAGAAGTCGCTAACAGCTATCTTGATCCTAGTTAGGTCGCCTGCGCCCGTCCCTCCTCCAGGCGTGTAGCAGGCTATACCGAGGAATGGGGACCACTCGTCACTTAATGCCCATGTCGAAAAAGTGTCTGGAAGACCTAGACCGCTCAATATATTCGACGCTAGCCCACTGTGACATAGGCTAGGAGATGTTCGGAATAAACCTTGTCCAAGGGGTAACTTCGTAAATACCTTTTGGCGCGGACCTAAGGCAAGTAAAAAGGAGAACAAGAATGATCAGTCGGGACGCGATATAGATGATTGTAGTGCCAAGAAAAAGAAAATTGGAAATCCTGCTATAGCGCCCTCCCTGATTTTCGTATTTGTCATATTCTTCTAGAAATCGCTTCCGTATTTCGAAAGTATAACGGAGGAACGTGGGGTTAGGAGTCGGATCTCCAGGTTGGAAATGTATCTGCTTTTGCGACGCTTCATATTCATCCCAAAAATCTAAGGTGACCCCAGGATCAATTAGTAACATATTCGAAAACATGAAACGGATCTCCTGGATTAAACGGGAATCGCGTGGTGTCTCTTTAAACAGCCTTAGCATCCGATCAACCTGGTCGATGTAACTTGTAAACGGCCATACGGCGATGTCCTTGGGGCTGTATTTACAGAATTTGCATCGCATGCTACTCGAATCAGTCGATTCCGGTATATTATCAGCTGTTTGCGGTCTGGCACTAAAGTCGCGTTGGCCAGGACTAGAGGAGAACAATTCCTTTTGATCCTTAAAACTCCAGAACATGAAAGCAGGGCTTTTTAGCGATTCCCAAAAAGGGCCCGGGAGCATTTCTAAAGGTTTTAGGTTTTCCGAAAGCCAAAATAGTAATCGCTTAGTATCTATAGTTACTCTATAGTGGAAATAAGCGTTGAGACCAAGCGTGATTAACGGTAGTATCGAAGATATAAGACTGCTAACTCTCCATAAAATAAGTTCAGGGTACAATGGGAATTCGAAGTTCCACGCGATGAGATGGATGCCACCAAAGACAACAGAAGAGCATGCCATTAGAGTAAAAATCAGTGGTGTTTGGCCCTCCATCCAAACCATATCGTTTGGGACACGTTTTTGATCGGAGATCCACTCTGAAACCCTTTTTGCGGTAGATAAATCCGTTAGACGTAATACGAACTGCTGGGCCATATGGGAGCCACTACGTTTCTGAGTCCCTTTGGCGAGTTTATGTATTTGTATTGGTTTCGAAACGTCTTTTGGTTTCCACCAGCAGGCTGCGTACGTAGCGGCTGCAGAGAGGGAGAATGCCGAGGTAGCAATCTCTAGCTGGGACACTGGGAGGCCGTTTGCGCCGCGGGCAATGGCTGTTACAATGACCCATAAAGCTTGTAACACAGTCAGGGATCTGAGGAGCGAATCTGCCTTGCTTTTATCCTCTATATCCCGTTTATCAAGAATTAAACCACAGAGAGGGTGGTTGTCGTCCCACGTGTAACGACTGCCAAGTAAGATGCCAGTGAGGGTGTGGTAAAGCGGCGAATCGAGTTGATGATTCCACCGATGCTTTTGAGCATATAGCACGCCGCCCATATTTGCAAAGTGTGCATGTGTTATTGTCCAATTCTGTGGCTTAGGCACTTCCGTTACCAGTTCCTGAAATGAAGAACTGCTTGCAGATGAACTCCTTCTGGATAGGCTGTTGTCCTCTCCTTCGGTGACTCCACTACGGAGATGACTCATTTCAATTTCACTAGCGTGCTCACGCTCTGCTGTGTTTTCAAGGATTCTATTGCCCTCTTCGTTTGCTAGGTCTTCAATAGAGCTGTTCGGATCAAGAGGTGGTTGAAGCCCGAGAATCCAATAAAGAAATTTCGCCTGAGGGACATATTCCACCTTCCAACTACAGATATGTTCAAATGGTCCGTCACGATCGCGCCACGTTAGTTTTTTCTTGTACTCTCCTCGGGCTTGTTCGTCGAACTCTCGCAGATCATACAGGGCCAGCCGCAGGTCGCAGATAGCCTTCGAGAAGATGAACTCGGGGAATAATACAGTTATAGCCATCCATTTTGCTTTTCGGATCGCTAATGTCCATGGTCCGTCGTCGACGGCTGGCACGTTGAGGTGCAGAACCGTCCAGGTACATGCGAAGATGGTAATCAGACAGCTATAAACGAGCGTAAGGGTACCGCGGTCTGTTGGGCCGGCCTGCCATCCTACTATCGAGTCCATGACCAATGCTGGGATAAGGAGTAGTGTCTTGAAGTCTGATGAATCTTGATATTTAGGGTCGTGCGTACGCCGGGTTGCATATGATTGATTGATCACGGCTACGTTTTTAAGGTCGCTGGTCTGGTTGAAATGGTAACTGACACGGCCAAGACTGCCAAGATTGACCTAAGCCATTGAGAGGCGCACACGGGCCCGCAGACAAGGGAATTGCCGACCCACTGGGATTATTGGATATGGGGAATCACGAGACCTCAGCCCCAAATGCAGGAAGACCTAGCAAGAGGGCATGAAGGCATACAGGTGATATCGATGTTGTAGAGGTAATGGAGGCTGCTAAGTGGAAACCACCGTGAGGGGTAATATGTCTAGACACCGTAATATCGCGCTTTCCCCCCTACAGCTTCTTGTATTGGCCCGTCACCTCCCGCACCCGTGTGCAGGCAGCGTTGTATTATACATACCACGTTATCTCGGGCGAGCCGCCGCTGCTGGCTTCGCGTACCTTCTGTGATGTGGTGCTGCGGCGTCGATCTGCAAAGTCCTACGTCCTACTGGGGATGCCGGGCATGGACGTCGTCGCATCCTCTCTCGTTATAGCTGTAGACGTACCTCTAGGCATCCGACTTTGGTTCTCTGTAGGCGATTTCCGTTCGCGCATTCGTTGGTCTGCGTCCAGCCTGTGGCCTCGGCGTCGCCGGTGACATGCTGCATGCAAGTGATGTTACCCTCGGCGGCATAGTTGATATTGTCGATGCAGGCGCAAAGCTGGTCATTACTAAGGATATTGCCTTACGCGTCGTACTGCGGCCCGTCGGGTTGTACCGTGTTTTTCTTTTCCGCGCTGGACCCCTTTCTGCCTGTTGTGATGACGAGCCGCCCCCACGCATCATATGTGTGTAGTCATAGATCGGCTGAATCACCTTGTTGCAGAAGTAGACATACATCTTGGAGGGCCTGATCCTCCACGTAGACACGCTTGTCGAGGCAATCGTATGTCGTGTGTATGTCTCTAAAGACAACTCCCCCCTAAGCCTTGTTTCTAGGTTGTACATCTTAAGACCAGCAATGCTGGAATTAGTGACGGAGTTAAAGGGACTAGTAAAAGCCAGGGGGCTGGATACTTTGCCCTACACACATTTACTATATATTATAGATGTACCACCTCATACTACTATCCCTAGACTTTTCCTTACATTTAATGCTAAACAGTACACCCACTGCAATACTCACAATTCAATAACAACGATCTGGCCCGCCCCTTAAGAATATGCCTGTAGCAGAAGAGCGACCGTGTGACGGGCAGCCAAGTGGCTGTATGTGAACATGCTGTTAATAAAAATACGTACGGAAGGAAGAAGGGAAGCATAAAGGCTCCGGCGACCCTACGGCTATATATACGCTATCTGACTGGCCAAGCCAGTCTAACACCCAAAGGGCTAGGCCCTGACCTAGCCCGTAACAGAACGAAAGACTCGGCATGCCCCATAGTACGGCGAAGGTCAGCCGAACGCCAAGGCGAATAACCTTCGCGGCCAGTTAGATAAAACAGCAGATCGACTAGGGATCTCAACAAACGGGGCATACGACTTCAAGGGCAATTTGACTCAAAATGATACTCGGTTTGCCAAGGCAAATAAGTCCGTGATTGACTGGTCTGCGAAGGGCGCCTCGGAAGAGAGACTAGCGACAGAAACCCATATTAACAACGCCACCTATGACGCCTAAAACAGAGCGTATCGAAGAACGGCGGTGGATGGAAGCCGTATTACTCGGTTATGTAATGTTAGTAGCAGGCTCGTCTCTGTGAAAGTTGCTCACAAAGATACAGCTGATTCGTAGAAGGTGTTATAGGCTAGGTCGAAGGGCTAACCCCTTTGAGTGTTAGACTGGCTTGGCCAGTCAGATAGCGTATATATAGCCGTAGGGTCGCCGGAGCCTTCATGCTTCCCTTCCTTTCTTCCGTACGTATTTTTATTAACAGCATGTTCACATAGCCGCTTGGCTGCCCGTCACAGAAGGGAGAATATTACCGGTCTCTATCATAGTAGTCTGCCGGGTGTTATCAGGGTGAAGCGTGGCGACTTGTCCATTTTAATGGGTTATATATGGAACAAGCGGCTGGAAGTAATGGATGCTCCGTATCTGTCCGTAGGCGGTATTTATGACTGGGCGCCAAATATGCGTGAAATGTCGGAATGGGCTGATTGTAGTTACCATCGTGGATCCGCTATCCCTCAAGTCGCCATTGTGGTTGTGGAGAACTGTAGTGAAGAATGGCGGTCTGGATCGTGTTCCCTCTGCCGTCCGAGTAGTGGGAATTCACCAAGTGCCGCGGGTGACTTCGAACGCTTGAAATCTAGGATCTCGGATCTCGAAAGCGGGAACCCTAAGGCTTTGTGACCAATTGTATACGCGTGGTGATCCGGCGGGGCCTAGCGACGCTGGTGCTGTATCCGATAGCTTGTTCCGAAATTTCGTGATCTGGCTCTCCGTGATCATGGGAGCAAACCCATCTAAAGAATCTCCTAACGACTCCGTCGTTTCCCCTTTGACGGCCGTGCTAACTAGGGCACTGAAGCAATCGTATGCAACCTCGCTTATATTGTCATTTGCATCGATTACCATGGTTGGTTTTTTGAAATGATAATAATAGCTGAAGTGCTTCTCGTTGCCCACAGCGTTGAATCTCTTGGTCCTTAGGAAACGGAAAGAATCTAGGCCTCGGTACGCAACGGCACCTGGTGCGTCGATGGTGTTACTAGGGAATCTAGAAATGAGATCGAGCGGTACGTATTTCCGTTACAGCATCCTGGGGCCTGCTTGGATTACAAAGAGAGGCCTAGTTGCCGGCGATGAACACTGCTGTTGTGTCGCGTTATGATTAAGCCTGTCAAATACCTTTCAGTGGGCATGGGGTGGGAGTTCACATTACGGCAGAGCTAGAGTTTACCAAAGGTATGCCACTTCTTTACGTAAAGCCAGACATTATGGAGCAGCATTTAGTGATAAATGGAATTATATCTTTAGCTCATCTCGAAAGGGCTAAAGTGATTGCTATTCGGAAGAAGCGGGGAGAAGCAAACAGGGCCGTTATCTGGTTTAGCATTGCTTAATTCCTTGATTTATTCGGCAACTCTTTCGAAGAACTAGCGCGGCATCTTCTGTTCTTGGATATTTCGTCCGCTGGATGTATGTATGCAATGGGGGTTTGGTTGCAAACCACCTTGCTATTAGTGTAGGGATAGCATGTCTTATATGAGTTTGATCCTTTTTCTCGGCAGTCGTCAATGACCCTACATATCCCAAGCAAAGCCATCACTCTAATAAATATCAACCCATCCCACCTCCCGTCCCAGGTATTTCCCGGGCAAGTACCTAGCGCCAACTCTCTTATAAGTCTTACTTGGGCCTAGCCCGCTTGACGCAGCCGGCTCGATGAGGATGAAGTAGTGAATTTTCTCATCGGCTGCCGTTTCCTGCTTATCGGTCCCCAAAACGACGCAGGGCATCCCTTTTCCCTTCGTCCGCGCGGCATCGTCGAAATAAAGCTTTCCGGCCCCCCCGGCGTCAGTGGGACTCACATTGATGATCCGAGCCGGCGCCTTAAAAGCGAGATTCCTCCTTCTATTGTCTTGCGGAGGTATAGATAGATCTCAAGAAAAGAAAAGACTTAGTGCTATAACTAAAAAGGATTACTAGTAGTATATTCAAATGCTTTAAAGTTTAAGTTCTAACTTATAAGCAGAAAAAATAATTAGTACTATTTATATATAAAATTACTTAAGGTAATATTTATTTAATTTTAAAGCTTTGCTATATTTATTTATTTATAACATATTTTTTAGCTTTATAGCTTTTTTAAAGCAGTATAGCTATAAATATAAATAATAATATAAAATAAATAAATATTTATAATTATATAAACTGCTTTTAGTAAATATTATAAGCATATAACTAAATAATAAAAATATAAAAAATATATTATATTAATTTTAAAATATAAATAAATATTTTATTATAAAAGTAGTTAGTACTTTTAAAATATATATTTTTTTTATAAAAGCGCTATAGCAACTGCTTTATATTATATTAGCTTTTAAAGCGCTTTAAGTAGCAAGTTTTATTAATTTTTTTTTTTTTTTTTTTTTTTAGCTTTTATACCTAAACATTTTATATATAGTTTAAGTAATTATATTTATATTAAAAAATTTTTACTAACTTATTTTTGCTGCTTTAGTTTAAATAATAAATAATTATTTATTTTATAAGTTATTTACTTTTTTATTTTTTTTATATATTTTTAAAAGCTTATTATAAAATATTAAGCTTTATAAGTTAATATAGCTAAAACTTTATTAATATTAATATAATTAAATAGCTTAAATATATTAAAATAGCAAATTTATTACTTTTTTTTTCTTTTTTTTTTTTAAATAAATAATTTTTTTTAAAAAGTATTAATAAAGCGCAAATAAAATAAAAAGTATAGCTAACTAAATTAAATAATATTAATATAACTAATATATTAACTTTTTTTAGCTAGCTATTTTTTTTGCGTTTATGCTTGCTTTTATATTTGCTTTTGCTTTTACTTTTATATTTACAGATAGTATTGCTATTATTTTTATTACTGCTTATACTATTGCTATTATTATTACTATTTAAGCTTTTTTTGCTTTTAGCTTTACTAAAAAAGATAATAATACTTTTGCTTTTGCATTTATTTATATTGCTATTGCTGCTAATATGCTTTTATATTATTACTACTTTACTATTAACGCTTGCTATATAATTTTTTATACTGCTTGCTTTAACTTAGCTATTATTAAAAAATTATTAAGTATATGCTATAATATAATATATAACTTATAGTATTAATAATATATTTTTAAGCATTTTTGCTAGCTTTTATAAATATTTTTTAAAAGATTTTAAGTTTATAAGTATATACTAATTAAATTATATAGCAAGCTATATATTATGCTTATAATATTATATTTAATAGCTTTTTAAAAAGCTAACTTTAAAAATATTATAAATATATTAATATTTTTTAAAAATTAATAATAAATTTAAAAAAAAAGCATAGCTAATTAGTTATAATTATAAATAAGCTATTTATTAGCTTTAAATAATAAGCTATATATTTTATAATATTTTTATAGCTAAATTTATTATTATTATTACTGCTGCTATTAATACTTTTGCTTTAGCTTTTGCTTTTACTTTTGCTATTTTAGCTTTTTTTGCTACTGCTATTAAAATTTTTACTAAAACCTATAAGCATATATATGCTACTATTAAAGCGCTTTTTTACTTTTTTTAAAAAATTAGTTTAGTTTATATTAAATAATTTTTTTAAGCTTTTAAATAATTTATTTGCTTTTTTTTTTTTATTTATTAGCTTAGTTGCAATTTTTATAAACTATATAACTTAAGTTTTATAAATTAATAAAAATATAAAAATGCTTAAACTATACTTTTAATAAGCTTTTTATAAGCTTATTAGCTAATATTTAGTTAGTTAGTAAGTAAAGCATTTTAAAAAAGCTTTTATAATATTTTTATTTTAGCTATATATTTTATATATTTATATAGCATAAATAAATACTAATTTTTTTATTTTTACTTATTATTAAATAAATTGCTTAAATATTATTTAAATAAATTGCTTACTTTTATTAAAGCTTTAGCTTAATATTTTTAAAAAATTTTTTTAATATAATTATTTTTACTTTTATAAAATTTAATATATTAATTTTAGCTTTAGTTATTAAAATAAATACTATGTTTTAATAAATAGCTTTTTAGCTAATTATATTTTTATATAAAAATATAATATAGCAATATAATAATTTTTTAATTTTATAATTATTACTAAAAAAAATATTTCTTATTATTAAAAGTATTTAAGCAATTTTTTTAGCTATATTATATATAATTTTTAAAAAGTAAATATAATAAAAATATTTAATTATTTAATTTGCTATAGCTAAATAAGCTTTATTAAAGTTAATTAAATGCTTTAAAAGCTATGCTATTATATATATAATATTTAGTTTAATTATAATTATTATATATAAAATAAATTTTATATGCTTTTAAAATATTTTTATTTAAGCTTTTAAAGCTATTTTTAAATATTTTTTTAGCTTTTTAGCAAATAAAAAAATTATTAATATCTAGCTATTATTAGCTAAGTTATAACGCTATGCAATTTTTTTAATATATTAATTATAAATTAATATTATTTTGTAAGCTTTATAGTTTTATATTATTTTAATTTTTAAAAACTAAAATATATTATTTTAATTTTTTAATTTTTAAAATTATTTTTTAAGCCTGCTTTTTATAATTTTTATAATATAATATTAAAAAGTTATTTATATAAAAAATTATATAAATATAGCAATTTTTTATATAAAATAAGTATAGCTTTTTTAATAAAAAAATTATATTATTTTTTTTTAAAATGCTTATAAACTTTTTATATTATAATAAAAGTAAATTTTAAAAGCTATATAGTATTTTTTATAAAAATGCTATACTGCTTTTTTTTTTAAAGCTATTTAGTAGCTTATAAATAATTAGCTTTTTATTTTTTTTTTATATATTAAAAAATATGCTAACTATATTAAACTATTTTATTTTAAAATTATATTATATAATTATAGCTATTATAATTTAAAAAAACTTAGCAGTAAATATTATTATATATATTAATTAAAATATATTTTTAACTTATAAATTATTTTATATTATTAAATATAACTTATAAACTTTTAAATTATTATTTTTATTAAATTTATAAGTAAATATTTATTTTAAAAGTAAAAAATTATATTTTGCTTTTAAGTATAAAATTATTTTTATTATTTTAAGCTTTTTAAAATTTATAATTTTTTAAGCTATATTTTTTTTAAATTAATTTTTTAATAAATATTTAGCTAAATTTTTTTATATTTTTAGCAGTAGCTTTAAAAGCTAGTTTTTATATATTATAAGCTATTTAAAAGCAATTTTAAAGCAATTTGCTTTATTTTAATATATTATTGCAAAAAATACTATATATAATATTTTATGCTTTTAGTTTTTTTAGTAAATAGCTTTTTATTAATTAAATATAAAAGTTTTTAAAAAGTTAAACTAATTAAAATTATTAAAATTATTAAAAGTTATAATTTTTTGCTTTTTATATATTATTTTAATAAAAGCTGCAAATATTTTAATATTTTTATTATTTTTATTTTTAGTTAAATTTAAAAAAAGCTTTTTTTTTATTTTTTAGCTAAATTTTATAGCTTATTAATACATTTGCTAATATTTTTTTTGCTAAGCTTTTAGCTTAATTAATTACTTGCTTATTATTATTATATTTTTAGCAAAATTATTTTATAAGTTTTTGCTATTTTTTTTATTTTAATTAAATATATTTTTTAATAAAACTATAAATTTTTGCTATTATTTTAAGCTAATTATAGCTTTTTATTTAGCTATTTAGCTAAGCTTTTAAAGCTTTTTTTTATATTTGCTTAAATATTAATTTAATATAAATATTTTTTTAAAAAGTTATAAGTTTATATAGCTAATTTTTAAAAGCTTTATTATTATTTTTATTATATTTTTTAAATGCTTTTACTTTTAATTTTTGCAACTTTTTTAATTAGCTTTTAACTAAATAATTAAAAAAATTAAAATTATTTTTATTTTTACTAAAAAAATTATTGCTTAGCTTAAGCTTTATTACTAATATTTTTTTTTATATATTAATTATTTTAAAAAAATTATTTAATATAAGTTTTATTATATTAACTTAATTTATTAAAGCTTTTTTAATTTTTAAAGCTTACTTTTTTTGCTTTTTTTAATAAAAGATTTTTTTATTAAAGTATATATTTTATATATTAATTACTTTATTTAGTTAAAAAATTTAAATTTAATATAAGTTAAAAATTTAATAGCTAATTAAATATTTAATATAAATATAATAATATATTTTATAAGCTTGCTTTTTTTTTTTATAAGCTTATTAAACTTTATTAAATATATTTTATATTTATAAACTTATATATTAATTTAATTAAGCTTTATATTTGCTATAATATTTATTATAACTTTAAAAATATATTATTTAAAATATTATTTAAATTATAAAAAAAGCATTTTTATTAAAAAATATAAATTATAAGCTTTAAATAAACTTTAATTATATAGCTAAATAATAATATAAACTATTTTTAACTAAAAATCTTATAAAAGCTTTATTTTTTTATTTATTTTAAAAGCTTTATTTATAATTTTTTGCTTTGCTTTTTTGCTAGCTTTTATAAGCTTTTTTATATAAGCTAGCAAATATTTTAAAATTAATTTTTTATTTTAAGCTTAATATTTAAAGTTAATATTATTTTTGCTTTTAATTATTATAGTTTTTTTATTACTATATATAATATAAATAAAAAGTTTATATTATTTTATTATTTAATATTTAAAGCACTTAAAAAGTTTATTAACTTTTAGCTTTATTTTTTAAGTTAATATAAAAATATAAATTATTTTACTATATTTATTTTTAATTATAAATTGTTTAGTAAATTTATTATATCTTTTAAAATATTTAAATAAATTTTAATTAACTTTTTAAAAAAGCTTTTAAAAGTACTTTTTAAAAAAATTTTTAAAAATCTTTTATAAAGCATATATTTAAGCATATATTTTATATTTAACTTTTTTTATTTTTATAATCTTTATATTTTTAGCATTATAAACTAATATTTTTAAAGCTTTTAATTTTAAATATTTTAATTTTTTATGCTATATATTTTTTAAGTTTTTTTATAGCTTTAAAAAATTTATTAAAAGTTTTTATAAGCAAGTTTATTTAATAGTAGCTATTATATTAAAAATTACTTTTAAAATTATTTTAATAGCACTAATTAAAATTATATATAGTTTAAAAAATTTATTTAATACTAATAAGCTATTTATATAAAAAAAAATAAGCTTATATTTAAAAAATATTAAGCTATATTTTTATATAAGCTTTTTAATAATAATATTATATTTTATTAATTTATAATATAAAAAATAGTTTAAGCTATAATATTAAATTTTTTTATTATAAAAGCAAGCTTTTAAAACTATATTTATATAAAACTTTTTAACTAAAGTTATATTATTAAAAGTTAAATATATTATATTTTTTTTTAAAAGCTTATAAATATATTATATATAATTTTTTTGCTTTAGCTTATAATTAAAAAGCTTATAGTATTAGCTTTAATACTTTTTTTTTTTTTAGCTAGTATAAATATATTAAGCTTTAAAAGCTTTTTATTATTAATAAAATATAAAGCTTTATAGTTATTTATTATTATACTTTTTAAAAATAAATAAAAGCTATAGCTAAATATAATATAAATACTTAAATTAAAAAAAAGCTTTTATAAAGTAGCTAAATTAATTACTATAAAAATTATATTAAAATTAAACTACTTATTTTTTTAAGCTTTATTTTTTTTTTATAAGCTATAAAAATATTTTTTAACTTTTTATTTATTTTTAAAGATTAGCTTATATAAGTTTAACTAATATAAATATTTTTAATAAATATTAATTTTATTAACTTTATTTTATAGCATTTTTTTAACTTTATAATTAAAAAATTTTATTATTACTTTTTATAAGTGCTTATAAATATATAAAGCTTATTTATAAAATTAAATTAAGTTTAATAAATAAAAATATTAATATTTTTATTAGCATAATTTATTTTGCTTAATATTTTTACTATAAGCTATTAGTTAGTTTTATGCTTTACTTTTTAAAATAAAAAAAATTTTTAATTTAAAGCGCTTACTATATAAAAGCTTTTTATAAGCTATTATAAAAAAAACCTTTTTATATTATTTTAGTATTATAAGCTTTTTTTTAAGCTACTTATTTAAAATAAAGTTTATAATCTATTAATATATTTAATTTAAAGCTATTTTTATATATATAGCTTTTAAAAAGTTTTTAGTTGCAAGTATTTTTTATATATTAAGTAGATTTAATACTTTAGCTTTTAAAAATACTTTATATTAACTTGCATATTATACTTTTAGCTTAAAACTTTTTATAGTAGCTTATTTAAATATATTTTTATATTTATATTAAATTAAGCTTTTAATTGCTAACTTTATAAAATGATATAGCTAGGTAAGGGGTTCACCCACGTAGTAGGTAGGACCTACCGGAAGGTCTACTATTCTTACTGCTTAAAGGGCAGTCGGAATAGTAAAACCTTCCTTTATTATCAATATACTCACTACCTTTATAACACTTTACTATAAAAGCTAAATAATTTTTAAAAGCTTTAACTAAAGCTTATAAGCTAATTTATTTGCTAAAAATAAGCTTAATAATAGCTAAGCTTATAATTATAAAATTTATAGTTTTAACTATTTAATTAAAAATAGCTATATATTAGTTTAACTTTATAGTTTAGCTTATAGTATTAAATATATAATCTTAAATTATTTTTTATAATATAATTTTAATTTTTTGCTTAGTTAAAGCTTTAAGTTTAGCTAAAGCTACTTTTTTATGCTTATTAGCTAGCTTAGCTAACTATTTAGCATAAGCTTTTAAATAATTATTAGTTTTATGCTTAATAAAATTAAGCTTTGCTACTTTTTTATTAAAAGTTTTAAAAATATAGCTAAAAATATAAAAAGCATTTTTGCTATTTAAGTTAATTAAATCTTATACACTTTATAAGCTTATATAAAATTTTAAATAGTTAATTTATTTTAAATAGTTATAAAAGTTATAAAGTATTATATTTAACTTAATATAAGCGCTTTATTAAATTATTATTATAATTAAATAAATAAAAGTTTAAATAATTATATAATAATTTAAAGTTATAATATAAAAAAAAAGTAAAAACTTAAGCTATATTATTATAATAATTATTTTATAAAAAAAACACTAGTTTTTAAAATAATTAAGCTTATAACTTTTATAAAAATATAAATAAATCTTAAAAAAAAATAACTTAGTATTATAACTAAAAAAAATCACTAGTAGTATATTTAAATGCTTTAAAGTCTAAGTTTTAACTTATAAGCAAAAAAAATAATTAGTGCTATTTATATATAAGATTACTCAAGGTAATATTCATCCGATCCCAAGGCTCTGCCGTATCCACTTATCCGTAACACATCGGCAAAGCGCGCCGTCGTCCGGCCATCCTCAGCGCCCCACGGAGATCGGATTTTGATCCAGTCGATTGCGCCAAAGTCTAATTAGAGAAAAGAGATCTCTCCGGTGTACGCCATCCAAGACCAAGATGGAACCACAGGTGCCGCACTATCAGGACGTTCTGCTGCGGAGAACTCGATCCTCGAGAGCCTCGAGTTCCCCTCCCTATCGACGGCACGATGCCAGAGTAGACTCCTTCTCAAGAGCCCGAGCTGACCCGTCTTGACGTCTTCGTCGAAGACGCCGTAGCCGCCGCGCGTCCCGAAGGCTTCTAGAAGCCGCCTCTGGATACCGCTGACGGCGATGGGCCGGTCGGTCGGGTTGGTGAAGAGGAGCGAGGAGTATTGTTGAAATAAGGGAGGCTGGTTAACTCCACTCTCATGCGTATGCATATGCGTATATATACTGCCATATCCCCTTTAGTCTAAAAGACTAACTTCTTTTTTATTACTACTAATTATCTTAAATATAACTACTAATTTTGCTATATTAATTTATATATGCTTTATTTTTTTTAATAGGTTATAAGCTTAAAATAGCTTACTTATATTATTTTTTAACTAAAATGCTACTTTTAATATAATATTATTATATTATTATTATAATATTATTATTATGTTTTTTTTTTAAGCTATTTTTTTAATTTTATATTAATTTTAATGCTGTTTTATAATTTTTACTAAACTAGCTACTAATTTTTTAGCTTTAGCTACTATTTATTAGTTTTAGCTATATAAAGTTTAAAGTTTTATATAAGTACTAAACTTAAACTAAAAAAGTTTATTTTTTTTGCTATTATATTTTTAAATGTTTAAATTGCTTAACTTTTTAAGTTCTAGTTTTTTTTTTTTATTATTTATTATTATTATTATTGCTTTTAAACTATTAAAAATGCTTTTAAATATTAAAGAATATTTTTTTAAAGCAAAGCTTTTTTTTTATTTTTTTTTTTATTAAATTTTTTAACAAAAATAATTTTTTTTACTTTACTACTAAGTTAAATCTTTTAGCAACAAACTTTTTTAATAAAAACGTTAACAATAATTATTTTTTTATATATATACTACTATTATATAATTTATTATTTAGTTTATTAGCATTATTTTTTGCTTTTATACTTTTAAATAATTTAAATTTATTTAGTTTAAAAGTTATTATACTTTAAAAAAGTATTTTTAAGTTTTTTATACTTTGTTTAAACTTTTTAGCAGTGCTATAACCTTTTAAAACAACTTTAATATAACTAACCTTTAGTTAGTTTACTTTATAGCGTTTACTTAAGCAGAAACTATTAACTTTTAATATAAATATTAAAGCTTTTATTTTTAAAACATATTTAAAGGTAATATAGCAAAAAAAATAAAATAAGCTTAAAAGTAAATATAATAAGCTTAAGATTTATTACTAAAATAAACTTTTTAAAAAACTATATTAAGTTTACTAAAAAAATATTTAATTATTTATTAATTTAAAAATATAAACGTTTTTTTTAAAGAAGCTTTAAGCTAAATGTTTAGCTATATAAAACAGCAAAAATGCTAACGCTTATGCTAATAAAGTTAATTAGTAAAAAAAAAAAAAAAATAAAGCTTATATTATTATTTAAAGCTATTTTAAACTTAATATTTAAACTGTTATTTAATATATAAATATTATTTTTTTTAATATTATTACTTTAATTTAAAACAAGCTTATAAAAAACTTTAAGCTAAAAAAAAGTGCTATATTTTAGTTTTTAATATATAAATAAAATAGCGCTACTTTAAAAACTTATAAAAGTAATATAATTAAATTAGCTGCAAAGCTTTAAATAGTTTATAATAAACTTATAAAGCTAAATATTACCTATATAATTATAAAGCTTATTTTTATTAATAAATTTTTTATTTTTTTAAGCTTATTTTTTAATATATTTTTTACTACTTTTTATTAATAATATAATATTATTTTTAAATAAAACTAAGCTAAAAAAATAATTAAAGCTATAATAACTTTTAATAAAGCTATAATAACTATTAAATAAAAATAATAAAGCTAAAAGCTTAAAAAAAATAATATTAACTTTATATTAACTACTTACTTTTATACTTACTATAGCAGCAACTATTTTTTTTTAAAATACTTTATTAAGTTTTTTTATTTAGCTTTTAAAAAATAAGTTAAAAAAAACGCTAAAAAAAAAAAATATACTAAGTTAAAGCATAAAAAAAATAAGCTAAAAAAAGAATTTACTAGTAGACCTAGCATATTATTTATTACTATTAGCGCTTTTAAAAGTAAAATTAACTTTAGTTTTATTAATTTTAGCTTAGCTAGCAATACCTTACTATTATTTATATTTAAATCTAGCTTTTTTATAAGTATATTTAATGCTAACATTAAATAAGCTAGCATTATTAATAAAAAGTTACTTTTTAATTTTAACTTTTTTAAATATATTTTAAAAAAATTTTAAATAGCTAATATATTAATAAAGTTTAGCTTTGTTAGCTTTAGCAACTTATTAAAAAAAAACTTAGCTATAAAGCTAAAATTAATATATATAATAAATTTAAAAGCTAGTTAGCATTTTTTTTATAACTATAAAAAATTTCTTAATATAAAAAAATATACTAGTTTAAAAATAATAAAAATAAAAAAAAAGTAGTTATACCTAAAAAAATAAGTAACTATTTTTTAATATTAGTAGTAAATAGCAAAAAAAAAAAATAATATTTTATAATATTATTTATTACTTTAAAGCTAAAGTAAATCTTATTTTTATTTTATAACTTTTTTAAAAAAAAGCTAAGTTTTTATTTTGCTAAAATAAAGCTTATAGTACTAAAAAAAAAAATTACTTTTTTATAGCTAAAGCTTTTAGCAGTTTATATTTAGTTAATACTTTTAATAGTAATATTAATATTATAGCTTTTAATATTAGCTTTTATGCTTATTTTATTTTTAACTTTAAAATATAAGTTTAATATAAATAACTTAGTTATTTAAAAAATTAAAGCCTAAAAAATTTAATAAACTATTTAACTAAAATTTTTTTTATTTAAAAATACTATTTTTGTAAAACCTATATTAAAAAATAAATAAAAAAAACCTTTTATAATAATATTTTATAAAAAAGCATTTAAAAGTTAAAGTTATTATATATAAACTTTGCTAATATGCTAACTTAAGCAAATAAAGTTTTAAAATATAATAAGTTTATATAATAAGTAGTTATTTATAATAACTATTTTAAAATAACTTAAGTATATATTATAAAGTTAACTATAAAGTTTTTTAAAATATTTTAAACTTTTTTAAATTAAAAAAAATAGCTAAAGTAATACTGCTCTACTATTATTTTAAACTAAAAATTAATATTTACTAATAATACTTTTAAGTTTTTATATTATAATAAAAATATTGCTTTATTTTTTTTTTGCTATAAATTAACATTAGTAAAATAAAATAATAAAATAAGCTATTAAAGTTTTAAAAAATATTATTTGCTAGCTAATAATTATAATAGCTATAAAAAAAGTTAATATAAAATATTAGCTAATGTTAATATATACTACTTTTTATTTAAAAAATCTTTATTTAATAAGTAGATTAAAAAAGTATATACTTTATAAAATATAATATAATATACTATTAAATCTAGCATACTTTTAAATAATTAAATTAAATAAATATTATTTATTTAAAAAAAAAGCTTTAATTTTTAATAAAAAAATAAAGCTATATATAATGCTAAAGTATTAAAAAGAAAATATTATTAACTATATAGTTTTTTTTAACTTTAGTTAAGTTATATATACTAATAATATTATCTTTAAAAAATAGCAAATTTATGCTTTTATTAAAAACTAGTTTTTTTTGCAAGATATAGCAGCATTAGTTTTTGCTTTTAATAACTTTTTTTTTATAGTTATAAATATTAAAAAAGTTAATAGTTATAATAGCGCTTTAAAATAAGTTAAATTTTTAACTTTTAAGTTAAAAAAAAATTTAAATATTAAATTATTTGCTTTAAAAAAAAATAAAGCTTTTTATATTATTATATAATATAATAATACCTTTAGTAGAAATTTTTTTTAATATATTTAAATAACTTATTTTATATACTATTAACTTAATTAAGTAGCTTAGCATATTTTTTACTACTATGTTTTAATAACTATAAAAAAAATATTTTAAACAGCTTTATATATTACTTTATTTTTAATGCTAGTTTCTTATTATAAACTTTTAAAAGCTTTAATTTAAAAAATAAAAAACTTACTATTTAAAACTATATTATAGTTGCATTTTTTTTTAAAGTTTAAAAAACTTATTTTAACTTATATTTTAAAATAAAAAAATAAAAATATTTTTAACTATTAGCTTTAAATTTAATATATAAAATAGCAATAGCTTATAAAAATATAAAGCTATTTTATATAATAATATTTTTTATAAAAGTTGTATATGCTTTTTTATAATAGAAGTTATAAAGCCTAAAACTTTAAAGCAAGCTTAAAATAATATATACTAGCATAGCTAATATAAAAAAATAAAAAGTAAGCATAAGTTATTAGTTAATAATAGCATTTAAACTTTATATAAGTTATTTTTAAAGCAAAAATATCTTTTAAAAAATAAGTCTTTAAGCTAAAATAAAAACTAAATAGCTTTATTATTTAATATAAAGCTTAATAAATAATTAAAAGCTTAAATTATAACAAAACTTTTGCTTTAGTAGTTAAGCTTATAAGCTATAAAGCTATATTTGCTATTGCTATAGCTTTAGATTTTAAACTTAAATAAATAAATATAAAAACAGCGTTTTTATATAAAAAAGTTAATAAAAAAATCTATATTAAATAACTACTAAAATTTAATAATAGTATTAAATAAGTATATAAGCTAAACAAAGCTTTATATAAGCTAAAGCAAGCATTAAAAATTTAATATAAAACTTTTTTAACTTTTTTAAAAATGCTAAGCTTTATTTTTTTAAATGCTAATATTAAAATATTTGCTAAAAGGTATATTTATATTATTATATATATAAATAACCTTTTAATTGCTATTTTTTTAATAAAAAAAGTAAACAAAATAAAAATAGCTTTATATAAAAAGTTTAATATAATAAATTTAAAGCTATACTTTTATTACTTAAATATAACTATTAAAAAAAACTAACTTAACTAAATAATATATTTTAAGCAAAGTATTTATTTTAAAAAAGTCTTGCAAAACTTTAACTTTTAAAATGCTAAAATTAAAAATATGCCTATAAAAACTAAAGCTTTTAAACTATTTGCTATAAATTATATAGCTATAGCAAAAAATAAAGCTTAATATATAAGTGCTATAAAATTACTAATATATGCTATATTAAATATATAACCTAATATAGCTTACGCTGTTTTTTTTTTTAGCTGCTTTATAACAAGGCTTAATAAGGCCTGCAAGTTAGCTATAAAATATATATTTAAATATTTAAAACAATAGTTAACCTAAAGCTAGTTTATTATAAAAAGCTATAGCAACTAATAAGCTATATAAATGCTAACTATGCTAGAAACTATAATACTTAAAAGTTAACTTTAAGCTATATTTTTAACGTTAGCAATAAAGCATTTAGCTAAAGCTTAAAATAATAAGCAACTATATTTTTATTTTCTTATAAAGCAAAATATATTAGCTAAACATAAGCTATTAAAAAAGCTATATAGCTAAAGCTTTTATTAAAAAAGCTAAATGCTATAAAAAAAATAAAAATTATAATTATTTATAAAAATAATTAAAGTGCTATAGCATTAGCTAAAAATTTGTTATATTATGCTAATATTAAGTATATAACTATTTAGCTAAAATTTGTTTGCAAAAAATAAGCTGCTAAAAATATTAAGTTATAATATATATTTACTAATTAATAAGTAGCTAATAAACTAACTAAGGCTTTACTAAAAAATAAATTTTTTATATTTTAAAATGCTTTAAGCTTAAAGTAAATAAAAATAATAATAATAGTTTATAAAGTATTATTGTTTAAATTATATAACTTAAGCGCTATAAAAGTTTTTTTTTATATAAACTAGTTACTACTGTTTTGCTAACCTATACTTTATAATATAACTACTTTTTAAGCTTTAAAAACTTATATATTTTAACTTTATACCTTTTGTTTTACTAACTTATATAATAGTAAAAGTTTTAACTATTAGCAATATATAATATAGCAACTTTTGCAAACTTAATTAGCTTTTTAAGCAAACCTTTAGTGCATTTTAAGTTAACTAAAATAAAACTAGCAGTATATTTAGCTTAATTTTATACTTTAAACCTTTTAAATGCTTTATATATTTATTTAAAGGCTATTTTTTTTAGTTATATTAGCAAAAAATAAAATTAAAAAGCTAGCAAAGCAATGCTTAATATATTTACTTAAAATATTTTTAGTTTTTTTTACAATGCTTAAAAAGATAGCAAGAAAACTTAAATAAGTTTATTTAGCATACTTATAAAGCAACTAATAGGAAATTTATAAAAAAAAGCTAAATAGCATACTTATACTATAGCTATTATTAGTAACTTTGCTAAAAGTAAAATTATAGTGTTTTAAAACTATAACCTTATAAATATAATAAAAGGTTTATAAGCTAAAAATATTTTATAAAACAAGCAGCAAATATTTTTTAACTTTTTAACTAAAAAAGTTTAAAGCTTAACAATATAATACTATACTAACTAATTTTATAATAGTTAAAACTTATGCTTATTATATAGCATGCTGCAAATTTATTAGTAGATTTTAATAAGTAATTACTTATATATTAGCTTTAATAACCTTAAGTTAAAAAACTATACTAAATTAGCTAGATAATATTTATATAATTATGCTAGCTTATGTTTATTGTTTTTTTCTTTTTTTTATAAAAGTTTTTTATAAGTTTAGCTAGTATTTAAAAAACTTTAAATAAAATATAAAAAGCAAAAAAGCTATATAGTAGTAGCTTTATAACTTACTAAAGTTTTTATAAAAAAACTTAAACTTATAAAAATTAAAAGAAAAAATATAGCATATAAGGTTTGCTTTTATATAATATAGTTTCTTTTATTTTTTATAAGCTGCTAATAAAGCTTTTACCTTTTAAGATATTTTATTTTAAAAAATTTAACAACTTGCAATTAAACTATTTATTATCTTATATATTGTTACCTTATATATTTTTATTTTATATATTATTACTTTATATTATTAAATATTATATATAAACTATTATAAAAGCATAAGCTTAAAGTAAGTAGAAATATTAAAATAAAAAAGGCTAGTTAACTTTACTTTTATACGTATATATATACGTATATATACTGCTATATCCCCTTTAGTTTAAAGAACTAACTTTCCTTCTATTACTTCTAATTATCCTAAATATAACCATTAATTCTGCTACATTAATTTATGTATGCTTTACTCCTTCTAACAAATATGTCTTATATAGGTTTTAAAATCGAATAATCTTTTCGCCTTGGCTAGCGGACATGATAATGCGTGGGAATTAGGGATCGCCTACAAAGGCAGCTAAGTTACTGCAAGTGTGGGAAAAGGGGTTGGTTAGCCTGCGTCTAGGGTAGGAGGACCCGGCAAGGGGGTGGGAGGTGGGAGGTGGTAGGTGGAAGGGGTGATTTACTTAGTCAATTTTGTTAAGGTCTTACAACGGACGCTATCGCTGCACTCGAAATACGTCTGGTGTTTGGTGACGAAAATCGTGCGGCGCGCAAGCGCGTGCTCTTGCAGCACCCATCCGCGCTTGTGTAAATGCCCGCCGAGCACGTGTCGATCGAACGCATCGATGTTCTCGCAAAGGAAGAAGCTCACGTTACGATGCGGGTCGTACATCGCGACATAGTCCCTCTCGCGCCGTGGGCCGAGGAACCCGTCCCTTTGGTTATGGGCCCTGCTGGCTGCCAGAACGCAATACGCAGAACTGAAAACGGCCTCCATTCGCCTGGCTTCTACGTAGAAGTCTCTTTCTGGCCCTTGGAGGATACAAATCAAGTCTATCCAAAGGTATCGCTTGCCGATTGCTCTCGCGGTGAGAATCGCGTTACGAAATATAGCAGGGAGCCTGTCCAGGTTAATGCTCTTCTGGTGCTGGTCGATGTTTTCGGTCGTGGATACAAAATGAGGAGGGTTTCCCTAGGGGTGAGATAGCGCGACGTATTTACGGACGTCGTCTTTCCCGGGCTCCCAGACGCGAACGGCTTCGTCGTCGTCTGCGCCCACATCGATAAGCCTCGTAGGCATTTGGCCAGGCTTCATCTTGGCAGCGCCGCAATCTGGATGTAGTCCTTCATCATCGCAGAGCCACAACCACTGTCTAATTATTTCAAAATGCACCTCTCTGCTCGTATTAGGAACATTGGGAAGGCCCAGTGTAGCATTACGCCGGGACGTTGTGTCTAGAAAAGATCGTAAGCGAGTGTTGAGACCCGGAATCCAGGGTTAAATTGTGTCCTCACCAGGGTCGCGCAATAACTGGATAGGCTCGATGCCCGTGTTGTTGAGGTCGATATATGAGTCCCGCCTGTCAAATCTCACCTTATCTGGGACGGGGTCGAGGTGTGACCGAGTTACCTTGAGAAACAGGGCACACAGCTCACAGGACTCAGCTCTGCCCTCCAACTGGGCGATCGTGTATTCGACCGACATCCCCATTACTTGAAAGAAGTCGAGGCTCCTGCAAGAAGCGCACAGAGCCGTTTTCTCGGAGGATTTTAAGATCTGATTCTGTTGTAGGCTTTGGGTGCTATCTATGACCCTCGAAGCGAACTTACTATCCTCATGTATTGTCCACTCGCTATCAAGCTATGGAAGTGGTCAATGTTATCCGATTTTGACGTGCGTAACTCAGGGACTCACTTTCTAAGGTATTGTTAATGGCCGGTTGGCCAGAACCAGCTCGGGGTCAGCCTGGGCCAGGTACTTACTGGCTATTACGCCCATTAATCGAGAGCTTTACGTAGAGCAGTATCGAGCGAATGGTTACGATGGAAGGTGACTTACGTGCTAAGCGTCATCTCATCGGTTAGTCCAGCTGTGCCTATTGTGCTATTTAGACTGCTTGTATATGACTTACTTTCTATATCGAGGAGGCACCTTTCCATTAACGATCGTAGCTAATGAGTAACACCGGAAAAGGTCTGCACTTACGTACTACATCAACGTTAATGAAGAGCACTTAGGAGCTATAAATGGTGTTCCCCTACATTCTGTAATGGAAATAAGTTAGTACGTAATAAAACAGCTGGACGGAAGAATATACTAAATAGTACGTACAATCTACAAATTCATCCATTAGCCTATGATTCTTCATATAGAAATAGCGTTAGAGCGTCAGAGCGATATCTCTAAAGAGTACATACAATTTGTTGCTGAGGCGCTAAGTTGTTTGAACTTGAAGCTTGTAACCCGGAGCGCCGAGAGATGTTCTTGCTTCCTTGAGTTGTAAGATCCTCTACAGCGAAACCACGTGAGCTGGTACTACGTGATGTGCTTCCCTAGGAGGAGATAGAGCTTGATGTCATGGACTTCGATGTGGGGTTTAGACTAGATGCCCCTCGTGTCGGGTTTAGAAGCGAGTCGGGAAGGTGTGGCTGCGCTGTACGCTCTTGATGGAGTCGTTCTGGGTACCAGAAATCTGCTGCAAAATCATCATCCGCAAATCTTTCTCGTAATAGACGATTGAACTCGGTTGCAGTGGCTCTGAGTTTCTTTTCTTCCTTTATAGGTGTGTAGGTAGCTCTCGTTAACATCAAAAGGGGGACTTCCGCGACTGTCACACCTTCATGTTCAGGTTGCTTTAATCTGTGGGGGTTAGAGTTGACTTGTACATTGGTAAAGTCGTTCATCTCTTTCTCTCGTTCGTTCTCCTGCTCCCCACTCTCTTCCTCCTTGAGGGCAACATCCGGTACAAGTAAATCATGCCGAATAATGTCCAACAGTGCTCTTAAAGCGATGTCAGGCCCACAAGCTCCGTCTTTCTCAAGGAAGTCAAGCCATTCAACGACTTTCGGTTCTACCGAGACTTCTTCCTTGCCCCCGATACGCATTCTCTTGTAGCATGTTTCTCGGTCGGGGCTGCCTTGGGCTTTCTTGACGCTTGTATGGAATCTTTGGACACTATGGTAGCCTTGGAGGAGCCAAATAATCATTTCAAGACTGACAACGGCCATGGACCAAATATCGTATCGGCGCGGTAGTATCTTGGCCCCTGGATGGTCGACTTCGGGTGGCTCGTAGAAGGATGAACCGTAGTTGGTGGTAGTGATGAGCCCATTCATTCTTGTGTCTTGGGTAGCCATGTTGTGGAGTTTTGCTAGACCTTAATCTCCAATTTTTAGATTGCCCATTATTCTATCGCCCGTGTTCGAGAACCGTAGAATATTGGCGGGTTTCAGATCCCCATGTCGGATGTTTGCGTTATGAATCGATTCCGGAGCTTCTATCAGCCCTATCAGTTGCATAATTGCTTATTCTATCAGTTCCCCATTCAACTGCGGGTTCTGATTCTCTTTCTCTTTATAGAGATCTTCGAGCGACCCTCCATCCGCCCACTCGAGGATTAGTAAGTATCTTTTCTCCCAAGACCCTCCCCGTGTAAAGCCTGTGATACACCGCACGATGTGGTCATTGTGACACTCGTTCATCTCCTTCATTCGACGAACTTCGTTCACCCATATGCTTTTGATCCTCCTTCTCTCTTCGGCGTTAGGAGGCGTAATCTCCTTTAAGGCAAAGTATTCCGGTCGCTGATGTTTTACTTGTCAGTTATGCAGAACCTGTACCTATGAGTTTCTTTTAGGTGTGAAAAGGACCTACCTTCTCTCTCCTTGGCCTCATGTTTCTTGAATGGCATAACCGTGTCAGATGGAAAATCGTAATTGGTTGTTATTGTAGAAAACACCGGCACATGAATTCTCCACTGGTTCAAGATGAGGGAAGCAGCCTTGCCAGGAATCCATAATTTTGAGTCTCGATATGCGCATTGAATCGCCGTGTCGTCGAGTTAAGAACGATCCAATTGTTATGGGCTAGGTCAAGGGGCCTAGCCCTTTGGGTGTTAGACTGGCTTGGCCAGTCAGATAGCGTATATATAGCCGTAGGGTCGCCGGAGCCTTCATGTTTCCCCCCTTCTTCCGTACGTATTTTTATTAACAGCATGTTCACATAGCCGCTTGGCTGCCCGTCACACCAATGTGCTTTAAAGCTTGGTTTTCTTCTTAGGGCTCATTTTTACCGGAAGTTCATCCTGGTTATCAGATTTTAAGTGATTAAAGCCAGTCAGCAGGCTCGAGTCACTGAAGCCGCTCTGTTGGAAGAAATCCATGTAGTCGAAAACTTCCTCCTCGGGGAACCGTGAATACACTACAATGGCAAATAGCATCCTCGCACGTGTGGCTATGAAGTCATCTAGAGTGTCGTCTCGCCCACGTTGTAAATGGCGCAGAACTCGACGTATAGTAGCCTCGTTAAAGACTTCTTGTACGGCCTCTCGTGAATACCATAAATCTCCACCTTCAGATTTCCCGCTCCAGTTGCTATATTGGCCTTTCCCAGCCAAACTGCCGCTCAGATGGTACAGATCTCTCGGTGGCGTTGAACCCGTAGGGCTTTCTTCGGATAGATCTTGACGTTGATCATCCGTGACCGAAGGTAACTCTATCTCGCACGGCGCTGTATTGCCCGAGTTGTCCACGACTTCTTCACTTGGCACTGAACCTTTGGTGCTTACTGCGAGAGCCGGCCCGGCTGGGCCAACCCCGGGAATATTTTCTGCTATCGGACCTAAATGACCATCGACACGTTTTTGCTTATCCGTGTCTCTCTTGAGTTTATGAATCTGAAGTGCCCCTGTATCAAAAGTCTTTGTCGGATTTCGCTTCAGGTGCGGGTCTGACTGCAGTTTGGCCTTGCTTATTCTCTGTTCTATGCTCGACAGGGCAAGACGTCTGGGTTGGGTTTTCTCTGATGAGCATTGACACTGACGTGCGCCCGATGTCGTCCCCAGATGCCGAGTGGGGAAGGGGCCCATGTTGTTTTGAACCTGACAACCAAGCACCCAGTGCCTTGACCTTAGCCTTAACTTTGATACGTAAGAGTCGCAGCATTAAGACAGTGCAATGCGATCAGGCATAAGGTAAGAAGGGTTTCGTGATAATGTAAAGGATATCGCAGAAAACGAAATTGCATCACTTATTGGATTTGTGAATGTGCAATCTACGACGAAGCTTTTCCAAAGCCTAGCCAGTGAACATGTTTCGGCGAGGAGAGTTCCGCTCCCGGCTTTTAGCATGGATTATGAGTGTCCTTGTCAAAAGGAGAGGGGCTAGACGCCATGGGGTAGCGATAGAAATATTGACGCCTCGTTAGTAGTATAGTGCAGGGTACATATGCAAGCTGTGACCATCCGTGTTCTAGCCGACAGCTGTGCGGGACTTTCAGGATACAGAAGGCCAGAGAGCCCTATATACGATGTTCATGTACTTGCAGCGGTTCTTGATAAGGGCTCACCAATCCTAGCAACAGGCTTTCCACATATGATATGATATTCTATGGTGTTAGGGGGGGGTAATATTACTAGATAATTAGTTTGAGGAGGCTCAAGTACCTAGGCTTCGTTTGTCTTACTCGTCGTGAGTTATATATATGACCCTTCGCTCTATGGAAAGACCGCCGAATTACAATACATATTATCATCATCCCCACAACGTCTCAGCCATCAGGGTAGTCACTCAGGACAAGAGCCATGGAAGACTTACAAAACAGGATACGCCAAGCACAGACGAAGAACTATATTGATCGTCGTGCCTTCATCCCTAACGACCGGATCGAGGAGTTGATCACCCGAGACTCGCTGGCAGAATCCTTCCATCTAGGCCCAAACATCCCTATCGAGCAAATGACAAAAGTGATTTGCATACTGATATTAGGAACTGATGTCGACGCCGACATACCTGACTTGATAACTGATGTTTATGAGTCTGGGCTGACTAATGACTATCTACCTGTCACTCGCACGGAAAGTCCCGGCGTCCTAAGATCAGAATCGACGGATCCGCAAAAAGCCGGCAAAACCTTTGAAGTTTTCCTCAGGGGCCGCCCCGACAACCGAGCTCACAGGTTTGAGAAGCTGCAGTGGGAATTTGTATCACCAACCTTTGGCCTTGGCGAGCACCTTGTGCTATCCCCACATGTTGCTTTGCCGATTATATGCTGCTACCCCGAAGAAGATGACAATAAGGGTCAAGGTTCTGTTCAAAAAATACAAGTTCATCCCGCCCACCTTCAACATCGATCGCCATCACAGCTCGTGAGTAAATAGACTATTATCCATTGGAACTAGTGTTGATACGTCGGTAGTCTAGGGAAGATATACCACCAATCGCCCTAAAGAAGCTATCACAAACCTCCACAAAGAAGGACTTCTCCCGCGAGTATTCAGCTCTACACAAACTCCAAAGTCTTCGTCACGACCACTTAATAGAGCTAATCTCCTCTTTTAAGCAAGACGCCTACTACTTCCTCTTTCCCTGGGCTGGAGGTGGTGATCTCGAAAGGTTTTGGAAAGGCAAATGGGGTAGCGCACAGAGGACCCGGGAATTGGTCACCTGGGCTTTTGAGCAGATGGAAGGTATCTCGAGTGCTGTCGATAGGATACACAATCTGGGGATCGAGAACTCCCCCAACGAGAATGGGAGGCACGGTGACCTTAAGCCGCAGAATATTCTCCTGTTTGACGAGGATTCTAGCCAGAATAACCCTGGCACCTTGCGCATCGCGGATGCCGGACTTGCTCGGTTCCACGCAGAGTCTACCAGCATAAGGAAAGCCGGAACAACAACGAGAGGTGCAACTATCGAATACGCACCCCCGGAAGCGCTCGACGAAGGGGAAAAGGCCAAACGGTCGCGCAAGTTCGACATGTGGTCTCTCGGCTGCATCTACCTCGAGTTCATTACTTGGCTTATAGGAGGATCCGGCGACGTCGAGGAGTTTAAAAAAAGGAGAAAGATTCCCGATTGCGGTCATAGCGAATTTTATATTAAGAGCAAGACCATAAAGAATCCCGAAGTAACGAAGCACATTAAACGACTTCGCAGGGACAACAGATGTAAGAAAGGAACCTCCTTGAGAGACCTCCTTGACGTCCTCGAGAATCATCTTCTTGTTATAGAATATCAGGACCGATGGAACTCCAGAAAGCTCAACGAAAAGCTTGCATCGATTCTAGAGAAAGCGAGAGTCCAAGAGGGTTACCTATGTGGCCCCGACGGGTTTTTGCCTACGTCAGTCTACACGTCTGATTCGAACGGTTGTTGGCCGCATTGAGATCTTGAGGTCCCAGCGGGTTATCTTGCAGTCAATCATCGTTTATAACAGCATGCAACGCTCTCTACTAGAAGGTATGATATCTATGGGTTCAACTGGATCTTGAATTGTGGGCTGTAAACGTGATGGAGTCACTACTTGTACCTGGCAACACCTGTGGGGGGGTCTAGATATGTGCTATGGGCTGTATCTTCCGTAACAGATTCCTATATCATGTCCTGTGACTCCAATTTACGACGAATTTCCCTCTTCGACTACTGAAGCGTTCCCACGAAGACGACCAAGACCGCTGCGTACGCAGTAATCGTGCTCAAAAGCATTTCGGGCGTCGCAGAAGAGAAGATGGAAAGGAGGACAGAAACAACAACGACAGCAACAGATGTCGTAACCAGGTCGGTAACGACGGTCTTGTGTAGAACCATGATTACCATGGGCGCAATGAGCGCGACACCCCCGACGATCGACATACCGAAGCGGAGGCTGAATTCTTTTACGTCGCGAGCCCTGTTGACCCTGTTTCTTGGGTCGAGGATCCCGATGTGCTCGTTTAGTGTTCCATACCAACGGGGATTATGTACTGCGTGCACGCCGAAGCGATCCATTACCTGCTTCGTTAGCAGCCATTTGCTGCTGACACGGAACGGATCTTTTGTTGGATCTCCCTCCGCTCTTCTACCATATTCCACCATCAGCTCCCAATCACGCACACCTTGGACTATAGGGAAGCGAGTTGTTAATAAACAGGTAGCAATCACGGGGTTAAATGGGAGTGAGTGCTTGTACCATAGTCTGTGATCGCTTTTTGAAGCTCTGGGTCGTCTAGTGCATTGAGGTTTCCTGATTTCAGGTTCGTGAGGGGGGCAGCTTTCTCGGTGATCTTGCTTTGCAACCGAAAAAGAATCATACGCTGCAGAGTCGCAATATTCAACGTTGACTTGCCGTTAGCGTCTTCACTCAGCAAATCGTCATGAGCTGCCTTGGCCAACCTGGATAACAAATGGGCGTCGCCGTGCACAACCGTCTGATTCTCACCGTCGAACATGGCTGGATTGGGAGGCAGGGATGCTTGTAATTCTTCCTTTGAAGCGATAAAAAGAAGGGGTTATGACAGAGAGTCATGACAGAGAAGAGAGATGTTAGCCGGTAGCCTCGATCTATATCCAGCTTGCGACCATCTAGACCCCGCAAACCCTAGTTTAGGGGCCGAAAGAACCCGGCTTAGCACAAAGGTGGCAAAGAATTATCAATGCATGACTTAGACAACATGTAAGGGGGCTGCATATTTAACAAACATCTAGTGTTGGGATAGCAAACCCCAAGCCCAGCCGAGCCACATTGGGCAGCGTCGTGCGTCGAGATGCCGGCGATGATTAGTCGACTCGATGGTGCGTAGCACTTCTGTTGAGCATACATGATACAGGGGTTACCAGTGGTTCGACAGACGCCAATCTCATCCATATCAGCGTGCAATAGGTTGCTGCATGAAACTATGGGTTGCGGCGGGTTTCTTCGGCGCTTCGAGAAGCATGTAAAGGATGGGATTGGCGAACGGTTCCTTATCACGGATGACTGCATCGCATGGGGTCCCATATCCGGTTCCGAAATGGACGTGGTGAAATAAAGGGAGGTTGGAGTTGCTGGCCGGGTAAGGAAATTACAGGTGCACGGTATCCGCGTTCTAGCTTGCATCTGCGACATTGTAAGCACACAAACAGATCCAGGTTCACCATATCCCAAGCTGTCACTGGGTACCTACCAAGGAATGGACGCTGCGTTGAGCTTGACGTGGCGTCGCACTGGTGGACCTCGCTGGTCAAGTCTTGCCCCCCTTGCTTCTTTGATCGAAATCGGCCGTACACACGCCGATCCCGGTAACAAGCCATATCTCGCAGATGAGAAAGAGCGCGAACAGTCACGAGCACAGCAGTAGGTAGCTGATTACCTAAGTTCCCTAGCATTAAAGTAACATTCTTTCCTATACGGCCTTGCCTAATACGAAATCAGCAGCGCTCTGTCACCTTCAGTATCTCGGGGACCCCGTCGCTTTCGTCACCCCTAGCGCGTCCCAGAGAGGTGCTAACAATCTATCAGTTCGGTCGTGAGGTAACGTGCCCCACGACATTGGGCGTCAAAGAATACGAGAACAGCCGGCAATCATTAGAACTATCCAAGGCTTACGGCTCTCGAGTGTCTTCGGGGCTCTCCTTCGGACAGCTGGCTGGGACTCTCCATCGCGCCATAGAGAATACCAAGTACGACTCCATTGAGGGAGCTGGCTCTCTCCCCGAAACGCTGCTCCCTGGCCTCCTAACAGACGCGGTCATCAGGGAGGAGCTCGGGAAAATAGAGATCTCCCTCTTCAAGAGATTCAACAAATGGGTAGAGACTCGCAGTACCAGGGATGTTGAACAGGACGCGTGCCTCATCTGCGGCCATGGAAAATTCAGCGATAACGTCGAAAGATCATATCTTAAAATCTCTGCTATCCTCTTGCTGATAGATTGCCTGGCTGCAATCAGAAAATTCATTACAGACGCGGTCAATTGCCGAAGCGTCAGCGATAAGGACCTTCCTCTCGTCAAAGTGCCAGTAAAGGGAAAAACAGGCTTATTCAAGCTTCATACAGCGGACCGCAAGGAGAAAGCTCTCAAGCCCACATGCTTCTCGGGGTAGAGCATTGCCACTTTAGACACATTTGAAAGATGGCAATGGAAAGTCCTCACACACTCTTTTGATAGGAAAAAAAAACCGCATAAAACTCATGTAATCAAGCATCCCCAGACAGTCTTACCATTCACCTTTATGCGAAACCAATACGAGCACAAGTCCACCACCGTGTATAAGGTCAAGATACACAAGGATCATCATCGATTCCCAGATCCCGATGTATGTGAATATCCATTCATTTATTTCGCATAGTGGTGACCACGTTCGACTCTTTGACGCATTGAGTAGGGTTATTTCTGTGTGAAGAGAGTCGGCTCTCTGAGAACTACCCCCAAACAAGAGCTTCAGATGATCAGAAGAACTAATCACAGCCACGTGACGCCCCTTTTGGCAACTTATCACTACCGAGGGTGTTATCATTTCATCATGCCTTGGGCCGAGTGCGACCTGAACGTATACTGGGAGAAAAGGTACCCGGAGCACGCCCGCGACAAAGAGACTCTGACCTGGATGATGGGGCAATGCGCTGGCATCGCCGAAGGGCTCTAGTAAGTCTGGCCTCCATACTCCCTAGTAATTGATATTTGTGCGTGGCAATCTGTAGCCTCTTCCAATCCCCGGCAAGACGGCTTGGCTAATTCTAAGAATCTCAGGAATGTTCATCAGTATGAAACGAGCGTATGGAGTACTTTAAACGTCGAGAGAAGTTCCAAGCTAGAGCCTGAGCCTCGAATGACGGGCAGCGGCATGTTCTACGGTGTCCACGGCGACATAAAACCATCCAATCTTCTCTGGTTCCCCGACTGCAACGAAGAAGGTCAGACGAAAGGGACAATAAAACTCGCAGACTTTGGCTCAAGCAACTTCAGTACAACGATGAAAGTCAGGCGGGCCTCGGCATCGCTCGGATTCACGGCGACGTATTCGCCGCCAGAGTGTAGCTTTACAGATGATGAAGTGGAAATATCGGCAGAGTATGACGTTTGGACGCTGGGCTGCCTGTTCCTCGAGTTTGTGACGTGGTATATCGGCGGCTGGAACGCGGTGGTAGAATTCAAGAAACAGAGGGGGTATAACGTCTTCGGGGAGCAGGACCGCGACACTACCTTCTACGAACCGGATCCTTGCGACTACGGCAATGCTGGACTGAAGCGAGTCAAGCAGGCCGTCAAAGATGTGAGTCCTTCGCTTGGGCCCTTGATGCACTGGAATTTCGGGAGAAGGCTAAGCTCATCTTGTAACATAGCATATGGCAAATCTCCGGGCATCCCCTTGTTCTTCGATATCGGTCCAGCATTTCCTAACATTGATAGAAGAAGAAATGCTGGTTGTACACTCACCTCGCGGCGAAGGTGATGGACCTCGACCTATCATACGACGAAGGAGGTCCTCTAAGATAAATGCCAACCAGCTAATGAACATGGCCGTAGGGGGGGATGATACGGACGAGTATTACAGTTAGGGCCTGCTTTAGGGTGCCCGGACTCCTCCGGCCGTGAAACAACCTTGTGAGCAATGTTGGTATTCTTAACAATCAGATTCTTTCGGCGGCCTACTACAGAATAATAGAGTCTCGAGGGCATGTGACGGATTCCCTATTTTTCCCGCTGGGTTAAAGGAATAAAATGAAGCCTTATAACTCATGAAGAAGTCACGACTCGACTAGGTATCGGACACGCACAAGATCGAATAGCTTGACTGCATCCAGGTAGGAAGACCAATTGTCTCAATATTCATCGAGAAAATAGACACGAGGTTGTCTGGTTCTGGTAGTTAGCCTGATCTACAGCACCAGCTTTACTTCATGGGAGGACTGGTGAACCCTCGCATCTCGCATCTCACAATGAAATGGACGAACACCTACCGATGACGGCGACGTGTGCGCCCTATCGACATGTCTTCAAACACTTGGTCCGAGAAAACAGAAAGCCACAGTGACTAAGGAGATTAGTTAGCATAAGTTGTGGAACATCTAGCGGTTCGGCAGAGCATACGGCGATAAACTGCGAGTCCCAATAGGTACGCTGCCTAATTAATAACAGCAACCACGAGTGCAATTGAGCTGAATAGTCCTGCTTGTTGCTATCGACAGGTGCCACTTGGAGAAGCGGTATGAGCCTGCTGCATCAGGTTGTATGATGACACGATTATTGCTGTTAGTGCGAGGACAGTTTGCGAAACGTGGTTTCAGTCACTGACCTTGAGATGCTGTGCGCTTATTCTCGGTGGGATGCACAGCTCTTCCATCACTTGGTAAGGCGATACAGGAGTTTACCGTGCATCTATACAAGATAATCTTTCATGCTATAGTAATACAACCCCTACAAGCTTACATTCTTGCCGTTGATGGATGTTGCTTACCTTGATCTAATCTTTGTATAGCTGCCTGATTAGGTCACGCGTTGGTCCCTACCGACGTGTAATGCTGTACCTCTGCCGAGAAGGAATGCAAGCTTGCTGTGACAAGGGCTAATACCAAGAGCTTGGAACATAGTTAATTTAACCAATAATTCTCTAGGGGTTTCGAGGGCCTTGGTTCTCTCCTTCCTTCGTCGGAGAGATTCTGGCCCTATTTATGCCCAAAGGGCTTTATACAATTTATCTCTGTCCTTGTTGTATCTTTTACCTGTTGGCACTAATATGCCTTTATGCCTTATTGTTAGGTCTTTCTGCATTTAGGGCGGAGTCCTTGTGACTCCTCTATATCCAATAATCCTAGCGGGTCGGCAACTGTCTTGTCTTGTCTGTGGGCGCGTGCGTGCCTCTAAATGGCTTAAGTCGACCTTGGCAGTCTTGGCCGTGCGACACTTGCCATGTGATGAGACCATGGATGTCCAGAAGTCTTAGTATGAATGGCGAAGCATGGAATTGCCTGGCCATGGCGTGCAGGCCGAAGACACCCGCCTTGGTGTGGGTGTGTACGTATAGCGGCCAATGGACTGGGATGTGGCGCTGCGAGCCGAGGACAACGAGGATAGACGACTTGGGTCCACCGTCTAACCAGGATCCCCGCATAGGGCTGAAAATAGGACGTCTCTAGCAATGCCAAGGCAGCCGTTGTGATCTAATAGTCTTGGCCACGATCACACTGCGGGGAATTACAAGGGTGTATGGCAGCGTGCCCCTGGATTCCCAAATGTCTGGAACCGATAACGAAGGATTTGAAGCTATGCGGTAATGTGCCTGTGCGGAACGATCCTAATTATGATAATTATCACAATTTGATATTCCTAGAACAAATGGCTTCCTCGTCAATACTCGCCTCAGCTGAAACCCGGTGATTGGCGTGTTCGGTAAGCGCCCCCGGCGTACCCTCAGGAGTAGTTGAATATCATTTGAGTCTGGTTCATCGCTGGCGCCGAAGGATCTAAAGAAGAATAAGGCTGGGCAAGTTCTTGTAAGAGCGCCAGGTCGTAGTGGCACATTAAGAATCCGGTCTCGTAGTACTATGTTCACCATCAGAACCTCATCTGGTTCCTTCAAAGCCGTGATTTTGTCCTGGTCTGGTATTCTTGTGCTCGACAGGTCAGATCGCAAAGCTAGTTGTCATCTTAAGGACGTATGCCAAGATAGATCTTTTAGTCGCGGCCACTCTTTTGGATTCATTTCCCACATATAGGCATTGCCCTTTGGAAGCTCCTCGAACCCGACCTACCAGGTCATACCCACCGATGCCATATAGCCTACCCAGCTTCAATAGAGCGCTTTCAGCTAATCGGTAGTAGTCAACTAATTGTCGGTAAACCATTAGCCAACATCTGCCATAGCAAATCGTTAGCTTGCGCGACAATCCAAGAATCATACAATCTGACGATACCCGAGTAGGTCGTTGTGGACCTAACTCTTGGAAATACCCACATCTGAGATGTGACAATCATAGCTTCAGTGATCCGTCGCTGTTATGTCGCCTCTGTAGCTAAATGCGAGCTGTAGTCCATATACAGCGCCCTCTGCATCATGCACCCTTGGCAACCTTGCTTCATACCCTGTCGATGGGAGCAGTGCGAATAATATCCAAGCTGCAATCTCGTTCGAGAAGAACATCCACGTTTCAATTAAAAACACCGGTCACGGTTATCTCCGTAGATCAGCCGGCAAGGGTTCATTGGCGCTGCGGACGTACAATCTCAAGGACATCTCCTTTTCAAACTACTCTAGTGCCCACTATACCGGCCCAGCTGTAAAGCTCGGTGCGGGCGTGCAGGCTTTCGAAGCATATAAATCTGTTTTCAGACACCGACTCCGCGTAACCGGCGGATACCGCCCCGCCCTCGGACTAGTTGGTGATTGGGTCTCAGGTGGTGGCCGCGGCACGTCGAGCAGCCTTTACAGACTTAGTGCGGATAACAATCTCGAGTACAACGTAGTGACCACAGAGAGGAAGCACTTGGTCGCCAGCCCATCTAAGAATTACGAATTATTCTAGGTGATAAATGGAGGCGGTAGTAATGCCTACGCTATTATTATCTCGCGGACTACCAGGGCGCATCCTAGTAGCCCCGTCGCTAGGGTAGAGATAACCTTTACAAACAGAAGCGATAACAATGCATACTAGGCTGCTGTCAAGGCCTGGCAAGAGGCAACTGCTCGTGTTCGACCAGATACCTAGTTTTAATACTTTTTGGGGTTTCATCGACTGCCTATTCGAGCCGTACCTGTTAACATGGCGCGAGGCAACGAGGGGAGTTATCTCCGACGCTTTTAACCGTTTCATTTAAACTATGTAGAAGCTTGGTCTACAATACACGTAATCGACATGTTAGATGCCGACTTACTATGAGGACTTCTCGCATTACAACCCCGATCTGCCGTGCGGCGACTATACTACGAACAGTAACTTGGGAGGACGCCTAATAATTATAGCAGGCGGTTATGCGAGACAACCTCCCCGGACTCATGGCTGCGTTCCGCAAGATTACGACGAAGAATCCTACCCATCCCTTTCGCGTCAATACCATCAGAAACAACGTCACGCATGGCCCGCGTCGGAAACAACCCCAGCAATAACGCCGTGCTACCGGCATAGCGTAATTCGCTGTACTGGCTTAATGTGGACGTATACTTCGACTTAGACGGCCCTATGTCTTTCATAGAAGATTTAGGGGCTAAGATAAATGTAAATTAAGACTTAGCCAAGGCCCTAACACCTAGTAGCAGAGCCTACATTAAAAGTAACATTTAATAATGTTAACTAAAGGAACATTTATAAAGTTTATTTAATTTATTGCAATAAGATATAAATAATCGTGGTTTGCTGCTCCTCCTGTCATAAACCTAGGTAGAAGATATTATAGTTTATGTTGCTAAGACCTCTCTTATTGATTCACAGAATTAGATCAGAACCGAGAACACGGCCGAGGGCTATATGAAGGATATAAAGGACGCATTGAAACCCTGTCGCGGAAAATCTCGCCGGGATCTTCTAAACAGTAGGCCAATAGATCTATCCGTCCCAAGAATACTGTTCTGCACTGCCGCCAGCAAATGTTCAACAACACTGTTGAAACGTCCTCGCCGAGGTCCAGTACAAATTGTTTTATGTTAGGCCCTCTCCTCCCCCCCTTTTATTCTAGAAATCCGCGAAGCCACAGTCTACTTACCCTCACGTGCGCACTACCTAAGTTAGTGTAGAACCTCCAAGGCCGAAGTGGCTGCCACCGCCACATCCTGGACCGAGTCTAGCGGGGTAATTATGCGCGATCCATTCCTACTTTATACGAGAACTAGGCATAGGGCCTGATCTGCTTGAAACTCTACACCAGCTTGGGCCGCCATGTCTCGTAGTTTCTGTTTCGCGGCATCACCCGCTCCCATGATTTCCCCCCACCCTATATCCGACGTGATCTCGACGTGTTTCAGTTCACGACCACGATGACTTCCATGAAGCAGGGACGTGAACAACCGTTCGAGCTTCGCCGAAATAACAGCCTCGGTGTACGCCAAATTGGAGTACATGGCCGGGTCCTCGTATAAACACAGCCGTTGGAGAGAGGGCGGCAAGAGATCTTCGATTTCGGGCTGCGGCGACTCGTTGTGTGGTGCCCACCCGAGAAGGACGGCTACGGGGATGCGGAGGGTCTGGAGACTTGTAAAGTCGCTCAACAGGGCCAGACGGCCTTGCACCGGTTTAACAATTTTACGCCGTACGTCTTGTTGCCTTTTATAGTACAGCCGAATGCGCAGGTCGATCTCCTTTACTGTCTGGCGGACGTGATGCAGCGCCCGGCCCAGCTCGTCACAATCCTGCACGGTAGGCTCGCCTGCACGGCACAGCGGTCAGCGCATATGTCACTCAAACCACGGCAGTGGTAGCTTGTGGTTATAGGTAGCTGATTTATAGTATAGTAATATAGTAGAGACAATAATTACCTGCTAGCTCAATCCAGTGATCCCACCGAAACGTGGTGAGGGCCGGCGAATGCTTTAATAATACACCCACGTGCTGGTCACTCAAGCTCGCGCGCCGCAGAATGAGAGTGGTAAGCGTGGGACAGGCAGGCCATGCCGCAGAGAGGCTTTGGATTTGGTCATCTGCGCTTGTTGCCTCTGCGCGAAGGCTTTCGATATGGGGCAGGGCCCATACGGGAGCAAGATGGGCCAGGGGGCGAGCCCAAGGGCCCAGCGACAAGTGGCGAAGATGCGCGAAGGGCACCGAGAATCGTTGGCCGTCCGAGGTCAACAGCGCCTCGAAGTCCGCCCAGCAGCCCTCCAGGTACAGGCCCTGCAAGCCAGGGAGATGGCGCAGCAGGGCCACGGCCGGACCGTCGAGCGACTGGGATATATCGGGGCCGTCGTTGACGTGCTGGTGCAGAGAAAGCGACCGGACGGACGCGGCGAGACCGGGCTGGCGCTCGGCGGTTCTCAGCAGGGCTTGCAGGCTCCACGCGGCGTCGATGTGGACGTCGTGATAGAGGAAGGCGACAGCTGAGTGCGCCCAGGCCTTGGAGACTCGCATGACGGCCGCCAGGTCGCTGGGCGGCAGCAGCGTCCATACGATGTGCACGCACTCCCGGGGCAGCACGCCATCAAGGAAGTCCACCATGGCGTTTGCCAAACGTTCGCGGACTATTGTGTGGTTGTGTAGTTCTTGGGTAGTGGGATAATTGGGTGTGAGAAGAGAGGTGGTTGTCTCTTGAGTTCGTGCCCGATGCCAGCTCGACAGCTCGACAGCTCGACAGCTCGACAGCTCGACAGCAATAAGACGTCGGCCGAGGATAGCGGTCTCCTGGATGAAGATTTTCATCCTACGTTTTTATGTACGGGCTGCCTGTGCAGATACCTGTACAGATACCCGCGTAACCCTGTGTAACCACACACCCCTCGCATGCCGTGACGTCACGACCTGATTGCCTTTACCCAATGGCGTTATGCAGGGCGTCATGCAGGGCGTCATGCAGGGCGTCGTACAGGGCAGTCCGTTCCAGCCAACTGTCTCACGCATCGGCATCCCTTTCGGGAGTAAACCCCAGCCCAGCGCGTGCACCGTGGCATGACGGCTATCGTGTGAGGTACCAGGTACCAACGAATTAATATCGCAGATTTCCCCTGGCGGACGGCGCATCAAAGCATCATAGCCAAGCAGCCCTAGCGGTTGGTCACACACACTCACAACCTAGGTGTTATACTATCAAAGTAGTGGAGCATACGTACGTAGCAGAATTAGGTGGTTATATATTCAAGATAATTAAAAGTAATAGAAGGGAAGTCAGTCCTTCGGACTAAAGGAGATATGGCAGTATATATACGTATATGCATACGCATGAGAGTGGAGTTACTAGCCTCCTTTATTTCCACATATACTTAGCTACCCGATTTTAACATTCTTAGAACAGACAACCCGAAGTTCAAACCAGTAGTTTTAGTACAGATACGTGGGGATTCTTTCCTTGCGTGTCACCTGCGATATCAAACCGATGTGATCCACGTTCACCCGCTGTGGCATTAATGCCGCTCGACTTCTCATGCCACTCATCTCAAACATGAGTATCGACCGACAGACGACAGCAGAAGCGAAGTACCTCCCAAAGGTTCCGAGTGCATCCTCCGCCCCGACGAACTGAATGCTTGACAGCACCACGGTACCGAACAAGATATACAAGACCGTCAGAACAGAAGTCAACCACGATAAAAGTATGAACATGTATCGCTCCTGTTTGACATGCAGCTTGAAATCGCCGCGATTCGCACTGAGAGTAAATTCCGATCGAAGGAAGCCTCCAAGGCAGCGGCTACGTGTCGGGGCTACACTGACCAGGCTGACGCGTATATACGTCGAGATGGAGCCCAAGGCAAACACGACGACGGAAACCGAGGACCAGACGAGCGGGAAAAAGTCGGAGTCGACGTCCAAGCTACAAAACGCCTGGTTTCCGAGTTGCCAGCTCACATGTGCCGTGTTGACCGCCGCCGCCGCCGCCAGCAAGTACTGAAGCGCCGTGATGGCAGCCGACGGCACGGCGCCCATCCTCGGTATCTCGATGCTGTCAGCCCTACTGCTCAGGAGCTCTGTCGGGGTCCGATATTCAAACGTGCGGATCGGCGACATGGCAGGCGCCCCGAGCGCAAGCAAGGTGGTCAACACCGGGCGGCGCAGGGCGATGAGGCCGCTCTCGGCGGTGCTGGAGCCTACGAGTCCGAGGATGGTGGGGAGAAAGCCGAGGAGCACGCTCGCTGCGGCCGTGGCGGTTTTGACAGACTCGCTGGTGTTCTCCAGGAGGCAATCGAGGACGGTTTGAATGCTGCATTTGAGAAACGTCGCGCTTCCGTACCGTCTGTGGTCCGGACAACGGGTCGAGGAACCGTCTCTGAATTCCTGCAACGCTGTGCTGCAGTGGTCTTCGAGAACCGCTTCGAATACCTCGGCAAATTGCGGGTACCACCTTGTGAACTTGGGCGAAGCGAATGGTAGCATGGCTGGGGTGTTGATTCAATATCTCTCCGGTGACATGATGCACATGGAAGAAAATGCGAGCGTGAGAAGGTACCAAAAGCGGGCAAGTGAGTGATTGGTCGTACTCTGCGATGGCTGACACGGCTGATTGAGGTCAAGCTGTGCTTGTGGACGATCCGAAGGCCGATAAAGCCGGAAAGTACCATTGGTCACATATCCTAGTACCTGGCGAGCTGAAGAGCAACCCGAATAACGATACGGCGTCTAGGGCTTACCTCGACATAGCAAGATATATATGTGAGGGAGGTCTTTACTGCTTACCCTACGCGGTGCGTTGTTCTGGCGTTTAGTGCTCGCCATCTATCTACTACATCCACGTGTGGACCACCTACATATGGGCCACCAACGAATACACGCGCTTCAGAGGCCTTCGATTACGTCATCCACCCACCCACTGAAGCAATTCCCAGTGGTTCACATGCGTGTATTCAGCAAATTCGTGGAGTTGGCCCCTTACCGACGGTCCCCCTGCCTACGCTATTTCCCCACACATACAAATCGTATTGCTACGGATGTACTACTACTGTCACAGTTGAGTCAATTACATAAAGTCTAGTTAGAGTTATGTGTGTTATTTGACTAGAAGAGTTCCTGCTTTGAGTCGACTCACCGATGTAGCTGTGAAATCATCAGGGCAATGCATCCTTTCCTGTTTCATCGTTGACGGCGAGAAGGGTGCCCTCTAGTCCCAAATTCCTGTTCCAAAACGCTTTGTCACTGCACCTGATACAGCCCCTATTTCCCCCATCTGCTTAGCCGACCTGGAAGGAATAAAAGAGTACAGACGCCTAGGCCTGCCACTCTAGTGGTAACAAGCTGAACGTGACGCGTACGCCGTAACCTATTATGCAAGGGGCACTCGTAGCGCCCTATAAAAATGCAACAAGGGGTGACGTTGGACTTTCTCTTCAGCCTATGCCTCCCTAGGATACGCAGGCAAAAGCTATCGTTTTAGTGTTATACCAAGTTGGAAGCAGAACCAACTGCACACGGGCGCCTTCCCGGTTGAGGGGACCATTCTGGCCAACTGTAAGGCTATCCTGAAGAAGACGCAAGCAGCAGGTTTAGACATGTCAAAGGACTCGGTGCGGAGCGTTCTAAGCCATCAGGAGTACATAGAAGGGATTCCGGAGGCACCCCACCAGCGAGTTGCCGATGTGGTTGCCAGGCTACTTAGACTTTAGGGTGTGGTCTACGTTCCCGATGATATCGCAAGGCTTCTGGAGGCATCCTACTACTCAGAGGTGTTAATTGCACGACCATCTCGTGAGTATTTCGCGTCGACGGTTGCGCGTCACGGGATTAACCTGGAGACGGCTATGGGGATTCACCAACAGTCAAAGTCTCGTGAGCCGCCGCAGTGAGCAGATATGGGTAACGGCACTCACGGAAAAGAATGAGGTATCACTCGAGTCGGCAGAAATCAAGAAGGACGATGGCCCTGTAAACCCCTCTACACTATCTAAGGACTTGATACTATCTTCAGGCTGTTTAGACTGCTCTTTTATTACTAACCCTGCGTCCTATTTTGTAGACTTTCTCTGGTGTCTCAAGTGGCCTAAAGATACCTATGATTATCATGATAAGACTCTTTTAGATCGACTTTTTGAATGGAGGCCTGACCTCGAAATCTTTATCTCTCCTGGGCCAACATTTTTGCGCCCCTTCCGTACATTGACATCGTTAATGAAGTCCTCGAGTCTGCCATCGCTGATTCCTAGGCCATTATAACCAACGTATGACATGGTCGATTCTTGCGACACGGACGAAGTAACGGAGCCACGGCACGTAAATTGCGAAGTCTACCGCATCCTCATCCAGCCACAGCTTTTCCCCCTTACAACCTTTCCTTACAGCCTCGCCGTCGATACTATACGCGCCTATCTTCGCGCCTTTGGCACCACGCGCTACGAATCTATGCGTAGGCTACAGTGCTCCCCTATTGGCGAATGATTCGGCTTTAGCCCGTCAGCGTCTATTAGGCTACAAAAGCAACACCGACGTGACTTTAGTCGATAAAAAATCAAAGGTAGGCCTTGTGTTTATCAAGGAACAGTTCCTGCTACGTTCTGAGCTCTCCTTTGAGCAATTACTAGTGCTTCTCTGTTCCTTGTTTCTTAAGCGGCGAACCGCCACCGAAATGTATGACGGCGCTGCGACATTCTCGGGCCGCGCTGACGATATGCGGTTGCGCCTGGCCTATCTCAATGGCACTGCCGGCCCGCTTGATGAGAATATTTGGTACCAGCTCCAAGGTTTTGTCCGTCTACATAAGGAGCTTGAGTGGGCCGTGCGAGACACTGCAGTAATTCTTGAGTCGGTGACAAAAGAGGGTTAGATAAGTCCTGCAGCGCCAAGCGATCTAGCCGCCATCCAACGCCTAGGAGAAAAAGCGGATATGGCAGCGTCTGGGTTACTTCCGCTGTGGGGAGACATCGACATGCACAAGCCGGGATCCTTGTATGCGCTCATCCCCAGGGGTTATTCCGGCCAATAAGATCTTCCAGGTAGATCGGAATAGGAAATTCTCTCACGGGTTTTCAGTGAAGCTTAGCCATCATACCGTACCGCCTTTGTTCTAGCCGCTCTACACATGTCCGCAGCCGCATACGACGTTACTGTGACGGCAGCGAAGATGGCAGATTTGCTGACCATCAGCAATCTGTCCATGCTTTGTTGGATTTCCACATCCTGCCGGCTTGTTGGTATTCTAATGGGGAGCTATCCCGGGGTTTGGCACTAGGATATACTAAACATCTTGCTAGCCCGAAAGAGATACTTCTGGTCGTCAAAAGATTTAAAGCTCGGCTTAAAGTCGGTTAAACCCTTAACAAACTCCTACTAGTTACTAAGGCTAAAGCCCCTTTAGAGTCTCCCTAACAGCTGTTTAATGTAGACGAGGCGGTAAGCACCATGATGAAAATCATTACTAATAAAGAGCCAGGGCGAGTGACGATGCAGAACAGCCCGAAGACCGGCCCTAATAGAACTTGACACCGACTACTCTGGTGCAGATGGTACGGCTTTTCTTCCCAGGTCTGACTGACGAGACCATCTAATACACGTCAACAGACCTTCTCATAACCGGAGATGGGGTGTTCATTGTGCCGAGCCTCTCTCGATTGAAGAGGCCACATCATACAAGGCAGTCGTTCCAAGGGTATCCCGTCCCCCGGTGACAGGTACGTACAATTTCTCCGCTACTAAGCAGAGCAGCATACCGAAGCTCTCCATATCAGGTGCATCAGTTGACTTTACACCTAACAAAGGGGGCCATATCAACAAGTCTTAGCAGCCACAACGGCTGCTAAGTAGCTATGCCTATGGTACCAGTTAGACAGGAAGTCCTATCGCTACGCTTCAGTGGAATATCGGGACCGCAAAGCTAAGGAGCCTTTAACAATACGGATCTTGCAGATAAGACAGCGATATCCATAACGATAGACGCGCTTATTAAGATCTTATAGGCGGACCAGCTGGTTAAGACGTGCGCGCTACGTGCTGACGAAGCCCATTACTACCAGCAGTACGTTGATCGCTTTAACTTCGACAAGATGACACGTCATAACGCCTAGGACCTAATTGTCTACACCCATCTGCGCCCCTCTGGGCCATGAGATATGTTAGAGTTATCACTACTTACTCTCTGCAGTAGCTTGCTGGTCCAGATGGCTCGAGGGCTCTGACAGCACGCCCGGCAAAACCTGGCGACTGGTCAGAGACCCATGTCAAGCAAGTGCTTAACGCACAATACCCGACTATGAGCGACGACGGCATCATATCCGTAAAGCGCGATTTCAGGACGTTGGCCCGGCTTTATGGAGCCGTGGTGCTCACTGCCGACCTACGCATCCTGATATTTCCCCGGAACTTGTCTGTGATCTCACAGAGCCGGCATCGGACCCACAGAACAGCATAGACGTAGTGTGAGAGAATGCGAAAGGACTGCGCGCAGATGCGCAATCAAGGCGCTCGTTTACCGTACAGGCTAGGCTGCCCACGACCTTCTCTTTGAACACCGACGGGAAGAGTTGGTGACGTATCTTCCGTAGCAGGATTATATCCGAGTTGTCGAAGCATCTTGCGGACGCGGATTCGCCCCCCGAGTATTTTCTTTTCGATGTGTGAACAGGCTCGGGTGCTAAAACCTCTTGCTTGAAACAAGCTATTGCTGTCTCTTAGCTGTACTCGCAAGAGTGAATGCTAGGGCTGGAAGAGCCCTACGGTGTTCCTAGGATCGTCATCAAACGCAAGGAGTGGGATTTAATAATGAGTTATCGATTATAGGAAGGAAATAGGAAGTCTTTTCTTTACACTAAGAATTGGATTGATTAAACGGCTCGAGACGACAAGTCTAAACAGTTCGCAGCAATGGAAACCTCTGTCTTATAAAAGAAGCTTACAGACGGTTCCATTGAAGAAGCTATATTGCCTTATGTTCATTCCCTTGCCGACGTGATACAATTAACAGTACAAGGATGTCTCTAGGAGCGCCGGAACGGAGGAACTAGATTCGGCCGGGACCACAGGTCGATTCACCTCTTTGCTCGTATAGCTACGGCCCCTTCTAGCTACTACTACCGGCAAGTCGATATTCTTGGTCCCTTAGACATCCCAGTCACCTTCTAGAAGTCGTAGACAATAACAGATGTGTGCATCGTAGCGCAGGAGACAGATAGTGACGGCCGCAAACTCCACTCCCGACATCAGGAGTGTGCCTGGTCCCCGCCGTCTTTCGACGCCGTTTATACCTCTTCATTCATTCCCTATTTCGCTTTTAAGGTGGTAGAAAACCAGCCCGAACAGCCAAGGGCCGTTAGCGAGATGTCAAACGATGCTGCGATTCCCTAAAGCGCACCCCAAAAGCAGTGTCAGGAGCTGACTATAGGCTAGGCCGCGTTCATAAACGGGAAATGGTCCCCCAGGCGCGTAGCTCAGGGCGCTTTACCTATCGCCGCAGGCTCGGGCGCAGACGCAGCGGACAAGAAGTTACTTGGCGGACAAGGCGAGGGCTAAACAGTTCCCAGATATCAGGTCCTTCTAATTTAGTACTAGGAAGAGACCCGTAACACGAGCCTTTGGCAAGGAAAGCGTTGAGATCCTAAGCAGTAATGTTAACAGATGGCTGAAAGAAAAGCTAGACCTAGATGGTATTACTAGGTACAAGGCTTACTCGCTACGTTAATTTAAGCTTTGCAGACAGCAGCCGATTCTCTGTAGGCCTGATCGTACCTTTCGCCGGCAAAACCACCATTCGTACCGATTTTATGCGACCTGCATGGTGCGTGAAAGATAAGGGATATATACCTAATATTATTTGCTAGCGGTATGGCGATGGCAAACGCTCTCTCCTGGCCGTCATTTTTCAACGCCCCAAGAGTGTAATTAGCCTACACATGGATGCTTCCCATAGACTTTTCCCACTATCCTGCTACCACTGGCCTTATCTTCTAGGCCACGACTGAGAACAAGTCGCGCTCTCTAGGTACTCGGATATGCCCATATAATCCCGGACGTAGAAAGTACCATCCCCCACCCCTTCGCGGGCCGCACCCCTTGCCAAAACAGCCAAAAATTAGCATCCCCATACAAATCACACCTATTTTACTAATATAGAACGCAACCAGAATTAAAGCCTTTTATATAATAAATATATTGCTAAAAAGCCTGTTTTTTATAGATTAGCCTTATATAAATAAGCAGTAGCTAATTAGCTAATTTTTAGGATTAAATGCAGCTTAAACTAGTTACTAGCTTAGCTTTTTCTACTAATTTTGCTTAACATACTATTTTTCTTTTAACATGCAATAACTTACCTAAAAGTAAAGCTTTTATTATGCTAGCATATATAAAAAAAGCCTTAGTTAATGCTGCATTTAAAGTAACTAATAATAATATATTATTAAATAAAGCTGCTTAAAAACACGGCGTGCTAAAGGCTACTTTTTTCTATAGGCTTAACAGAAAACTTTCTTGCGCTAAAGTAACTTACCTCTAACAACTTTTAACTAAAAAGCAAAAAGAAGATATTATGTAATAGATTTTATGTTAAAAAGCCTTAAGCGTAGCTTTATCTTATACTACAGTGCAAGCAATTGCTACCGCTATCGCAAAAAAAAACAGCTATAAAGCTAATTTTAGCACTAATTAAATAAATAGCTTTAAACGCTACAACAAAGCTATATATATTAAAATTAACAAAAAGCAAAAAGCTACTTGCTTTAAGTCCTTTATAGCTAAGTTAGTTAACTAGTATTTTAATATTTAAAAGGATTTTTGCTAGATAAAGCTAAAATATATGTTTAATATTAATAAAAAAGGCATTATAGCTAGTTTTAGTATAGCAAAGGCTTTATATAACTTATTTTACCTTTTTTAAGCTAACTATGTTGCAAGGCTTAATTCTTTAGTTCTTAAAAGCTTAGCTACTAAAAAAGCCTTTGTAAAAAGCCTTTAAAGCTATAGTTAAAGCTTATTTATTAAAGCTATTTTTGCTGTTAGTGTTACCTTTAATCCTAGCATTATTTTTAAAAGTAAAAACCTTTAAAAGCAGTAGTTTATTTAAAAATTTAAAAAAATTGTTAATTAGCAATTTATTTATTTAAAAAAAGGCTAGTTTAATAATAATATAGCTGTTTTTTAGTTAAAACAGGTCTTTATCTCTTAAGCCTATTAAATTTGCAACAAAAATAATTTAAAAGCTATACTTTTAATCTTTAATAAGCATAAAAGCTATATATTTATATATATAACCTATTTATTTTTATTATTTTTTTTAAGCTAAAAATTGCGTTATAAAGCTAACCTTTAGCTTTTAAGACAATTTTATAAGCATAGCTTATATAAACAACATATAACTTTATTTTCTGCTTGCTTACACTTTATATAAGCTTTAGCTTTTAAATAACAAGCTATATAATGCTTTAAAAGCTATATATTGCAAACATTTATAGCAATTAAACTTTCTTTTAAATATAGCGCTAGTTAATAAAATTAACTTTATTAAGTGCTATTATAAGGCAAAGCAAAACGCTTTTACAATTAAAACTATAAAATCTAGCTTTTAAGTAACTAAAAACTAGCCTATTAACCATATAAAAGCTTTAAATTATCTAAAATTACAAAAAAAGCATAAAATCACACCTAAAGCTTTAATAGCTAATAATAATAATAGCATAGCGCTAAAAACACTAAAAACAGCTTAAGATATTAAAGATTTAAGCAAAAATGCTAGCCTTAAAACTTGTTTAATGCTAAAAAAGGTAGCTTTAGCCTTTAAAAGGCAATATTTCAAGCTTATATTAAAAAACTAGAAGATTAAAAGCCTTAAAGCTAAATTAAAACGCTTAAAGCTAAAAAAAAAAAAAAAAATCCCTAACTTAAATAAACAGTTTAAAATAACAACTAAAATATTTGCTAAGTATAAAAAACACAATTAACATGTTTTAAAGGCTATAAATAAAGTTAAAGGTAGTAATATTAAAAGCAAAGCAAAAGCAGAAAAAAAGCCTAAATTAAAGCAAATTAACAAGTTGCCGCGCAATATTTAAACAAAATTAAAGCGCTAAACGCATATTTTAAATAGATACATTAATTAATTAGCTAATTCTTTATCTTGCTATATATTTTGCTAGTTAATTGAAGCATTGGTTGTTGCTTTGCAAGTAGGTTAAAAAAGAGCAGTTTGTATAAGGATGTTAATTTTTGGCTGTTTCGGCAAGGGGTGCGGCCCGCAAAGGGGTGGGGGATAGTAGATAATACCTTAATATCAGGCGTTCGCGCTCGCCGATCTTCACAATAGGATTTCTCCGATCCTACTAGAAGGCAAATCGCGCCGCGGCAGATAGAAGAGCCTCTGTGACTTGCTTACTAAGCTGTCCTGAGCTCTATTTAGCCCTGCTTTCGGCAACTAACACGGTCAGGTATTCTATGAGCAAGTCTTAAGAGATTGTAGTACACGCTGTAAGGCCGCCGATGGAGCGACTCAAGTCTTCAGGGCAGCTGGACCTCGCGTTGAATATCGGCCGCCCCGCTGTCGATCCTGCCTGTCAGACCCCCCTACTAGGTCGGGTTTAGGGTTTCCCGACTTTCCGCGATTAGAACATGGTGAATACTACCCCTCTAGACCCGGCGCCTACCTGGGAGAACAATCTCGGCATTATAGAGTGGGACATGAACCCCGCCAGGATTCATGCAGCGGGCCGCAGGCACCCGGTTGCGTATATGCGCCCCGCGGTCCAGTATATGGAAATTCTCATAGGCGCAGGTGATGATATTTTCCGGCCGAACACGATAGAATCAATTCTATTGGCCCTGCAACGCTATGTCGAGGCTTTACACATCTTCGGACCTGTTCCAATTTATATACCGGCGCTGCGGAAACCCCGATCTCTTAGGCATAATCAGCAAGCGTCAAAGCTTGACACCTTTTCAAACGCCATGGTTGATCGTGAACTCGATTTCCTCTTCTAGCCGGACCTGCAGACCCAAGGGCCATCTCCGGGACAAAGAGCAACAACCTCCGCGGATATCGAAACCGGGCACTCCTACATTCCGTCCCACGCACAGGTCACGTCCTCGGAAAATTGGATAGACGATGGAATGGTGAAGATTTGAGAGAACATGGACATCAACGGCAACATCCGAGACCAGCCTCTTTTCAAACCTGGCATAAACCCTGGCTCGTTGGTGCAGACCGCGCTGCAGGCACCAGCCCGTCCGGTTTTGCTAACAATAGCAGTAGACCTATACCGAAATACCAATTCGTGCATCTACTCTAGCAGGCCTACCAGCTAGCCGAGACGTTAGAGAGCACGGGCTTACTTATCCTTGCTATTTAAGAGAAAAACGATACCGAAGCGCTATTGTTGCTCACGACGAGTCGCTGCCGGGCGGTCCAGCGACTGCTTCTGGGAAGCAATACGGACAAGAGGAAGGAGGCCCGCAAGGCAATAGACGTCCTGCGAGAGCACGCCGCATGCATGGGCAACGGCCGGGCTACTATCTGGCACTCACCGAAGCCCAGGGCTAGGGCTAGGGCGTTCCTAGTCCAAAAAAGGCGTGTAAGGACGTTCCCCAGCTCATAGATCGCCCATCACCCGATGACCTCCGCACGTCGTCCAGTGAGAAGCTGGACATAGACTACGCCGAATCCGCCCTGACCCTGGGAAGGGTCGTCACAAGCTTCCATCAACGCACAAGCGCTCAGCGTGGGCGTATCTACAGAGCTCGGGACGGGAATTGCTGCCCGGGCACTGCAAGCGGCGGCTGGACTCCTCCGCGCGTCGGTGTGGCATTTGCAGGACCAGGCTATGGTTACTACTAGTAAGAAGGCCGCCTTGATCCAACAGCTCCAAGAGCGCCGGCAGCAGGCCAACCAAGCCGGCCGCGAGACCAAGCTCGTAGACCAGCGAATTCTCGTCTAGAAGTTGATGGGGGAGCGCTTGGAAGGAGATATGCGGGCGCAGGAGCTAGAAAACAAGAACATAGCCTAAGAGCTCGAGTGGTATAGTTTTAATATACAAACAAACAGCTCTATAATTAGCTGGCTAGAAAACCAGCATGGCGCTATGTATTAGGACGCTTATACAATCGCTAGCTAGTTAGGTTAGGGTTAGGGTTAAGGTAGTCCTAACCCTAACCCTAGCCTTAACCCTAACCCGCGCTTAAAGCCTAAGAAGTGTGAAGTGTGTTTCGCTTTGAACAGCCTAGCGACGCCACAGACACGGCCTACTTAAACCAGGTAGCCGGCGGGTATTAAGATAATAGTAGCCGAGACGGCCTCCCAAGCGGCGCCAGAGCATCGCTGGATCCTAAGATAATGGAGATGGCGTAGATGAATAATTAGTCAACCGTATGTTTTGGAAGTGGAAAAGAACATCGCATTACGCTAGTTACACCTGTTCCGATGACTAACTTTGCGCGAAACGGGCGTGGGAGAGTTCCGTCTGCCCGAGGTATGTTCGTCCCTCATTGCCCGCTCCTCCGCATGTTCGAGCTTACGACGACTTCCTTTCAAAGTTCTTTTGACATAGACTTCCCCGGCCACTCGCTCCTGTCGCTGAATCGTATCCGTCTCCTTGCGTATCTGTTGCGTCGTGGGCCCTTACGTGAGCTTGAATTGTACGCTTCCTCTCATGTCTTATAAATACCGGGTCCGCAATAACGCGGCCCGCAGAGCTGATTATCGCCATATGACAGACAATGACAACGTGTTCTGCGCCGATGCGATTCCTACCAAGTCTATTGTCGTTACTAACAGCCATCACAACAGCAGGACATGCGACTTTAGCGCCTACTCAGAGAAGTAGTACCGTCTGTTCGAAGGAGCCGGGGCCGTCTCCACGTGGAAAGTCAAGCTCCCTGATACGCTCCGGCCATTCGACTACCGGGCTCTCTCGGACGTCGTCATGCAGCTAGCTGCGCTATACCTCAGCCTATGGCGGCGGTGAGGCGTTGAAGACGGCCGCGACCGATGAGAGGCAGGCAGGAAGCGCTCAAGGATGCAACCAGCGACCCCGACGATGGCGGTTCCCTTTCGGCTAGCATTGGCATCAGCTGCGACTATGCCAGCCAGCCCGTGGTATTCATCCCCGCAAATGTGAAAGAAGGCAAGGCTACGGAGGGCTCCGTCGTCCTGTCCGGGATGAACCGCTACCTACCTGACGTTCTAGGAAAGTTCGCCCGAGCCAAAGCGTACAGGGTGCCGCCCGTCGTCCTGCCCGCCGGCCACGTATGTAATGTGATGAAGGAAGGACATGGTCTTATGGTCTTAGCGTGAGAGTATACGCTAGCCTAGTCCACCACGCAAAGGCGAAGGCAATGGGATTAGAGGTGAAACTAGGTAGGCAGCCCCTCGTTGTGGATGAAGCTTCTGGTTTACTTGATGGCGCGTTCTTACTATTATAAAGCTATCGCAAAGGTCTTCATACCCTGCTACCAGGGTATCATGTTATCTTAGGCCCTCCCGTCTTTCCATGGACCTAGAGGTTAAGTGAAAACTGCTATAACTCTTGTCCGCTGCCCTTGTTAAATCTATGTCTTTATATCTATCGAAGTTGCCTGTAGGTAGAAATTTCCTGCGCAGATCAGCGCTTATAAGGCGTTGATAAAGGTGATACTAGCACCTGCGCTGTTTCGAACTGGAATGTGACCTCGCCGAGGCTGTTCTAGCTATTCTTGCTGCCGTGTTATATTAATTGATCATTTCGTCGTTGTGTGCGTCTATGCCAATGATCAGGCGCGACGTCTTAGGCGCGTCTAGGAGGACTAGATTACTAGCGGCTTTGGTCGCAAGTGTAGGAGGCATATTAAGCATCGTGTGCGGATCTAAGGAACCAGGCGCGGCTAGGTTTTATGTCTGAGTTGATACTGTCATACTGCATGTTAGGTATACTATTGCTGCCCTCCCCTGTACAGAGCTATTGTTGTCCCTTTGCTCTTAAACGGCGCGCATTCATGTATGTAGGTGTATGTCTTGTTTTAAGACGTATGTATCAACTCAGTTCCACCTGGTTCCATTACCATGCTCATGGTCAGGTAATTCGTAGCATTCATTCATTCCATATCTATCTATGCCTCTCACCATATTTTATTTCAACCGTGCCTGCGCTCAACCTTGCATCTAGGTATCTATCGATCCATCCATCGATCCATCTATCGACTTCCCACCCCTTCATACTACACGCCCAACCATGAAACCCGCCCTCTACCCTATTATAAGACCACACACAGACTCTCTCTCTCTCTTTACCAGCACCACTACAAATCCCCCTGCAACAACTCAACAAGCCTGACCATCAACTTATCCCCAACAACCCCCTCAAGCTCAGGCTCAAGCAACCCCAGCCCATCCAGCCTTCTCGTCACCCCCTGCCGCAACCCGCGTACAGCCCGCGACGCCGAAGCCGAAGCCGAAGCCGGTGATGACAGCGTGGACGCGGATAACGGAGAGGAGGATGTGCGCTGTGCCTGTGCGTGCCGCAGCTGTCCCGCCGCCTCGCCGGCTTCTTTCAGCTCCGTGAAGAACCGCTTGCGCCCGCTGTTAGGTTAGTTGAGGTTATCGGGGCTGTGGTCGGGGTTGCTGCTGTGCCGCAGTTGTTGGTGGATCTTAGACCATGGCGCAAACGACACGTGCCTGTCGACGCCGAACTGGAGCTGCTGTTGCTGTGGCTGTTGCTGAGGCTGTGCACTGCCCATGCTTATGCTCTGCATTAGGAGGTCCGGACCCACGGCGTCTGTGTCCGCTGACCCCGGCCTGTGTTGCGGCAGTGCCCGAGCCAGATCTGCCTGTCGACGCTGTCTACCGTCTCTTGGCGTTGCGGTTGTGGTGGTGGTGGTGGTGGTGGTGGTGGTGGCGGCGGTGTCGGTGGGGGGGGAGCACGGTCTCCACGGTCTCGGATTTTGTCATACGTAACACCATGAAAGACTAATCGTAGCACACGCGATGCACTTAACTGTAAATATCGCTAGTTCAGAATGACCTGGACTACTGAGACCTCTTCCACCTAATATATCCCTTACTTTAAACACCGAGACATTTTTAAATGAAGCGATTAGGGCAACTATCTGCGAGGGGGGATAGTTGCCGACTAGTGTATATACACCTGGCTAGATTGCCATTCCAAGGTCCCCATTAACTTAAAAGAGGGTGCAGAGTTTAGTTTCTATGATGGCGTTATTACTACCTAGGTAGGTTTGCGGAAAAGCAAAGGAGATGATGATTTGACGGCACGCAGCGAAGGCCTCTCGCCTCGGTCCAGTCTGCCCGTCATCCCTTTCCCCCTTTCTCTCATTCTCCTGTTTCCCTGCGTCGCTCTGAGGATCCCTAACGTTGCCTACCTGGGTACCCAAATCCAGTCCCTAGGTAGGTAGTCAGTCTCGCTCCCAATGCCAGCACGTCCTCCACCCATTGATTCATGGATCTAATCATCGTCGCCATCACCAGTCTAGGGTAGAACGGTATTATGCGCCCACCGCGCTCCCAGCGAAACAAGTCTGGGTTAGCGTAGTTTGAGCCCACTACGACCCCGGCTACCACTGTTAATGTTGTGAGGAACTGACGCAGCTCGCTCTGCAGGCTCTGCCGCCGCTGCCGCCGCCGTTGCCCCCCCTCGTCCGCATCCACGACCTCCCGCGGCGCCGCAACCGCCCCGGGCGCTCCGCCCGGCGCATCGATATGGAACCCCAGCAGTGCTTCTTCGGCTCCTACAGCCCCGTCTTGTCCCTGTCGTTGCTCCCGCTGCCCCGCCACATTCCAATCCCAGAACCAAGGGTCCTGCTCCGCCGCCCCCTCGTCTTCCAGCATGCTCCACGAAGCCCGCCACGTCACGCCGCGGCCCGCGAAGTGGAACACGACGGCGTTGCCCGTGCCGTCGAAGTCCTCGTGCACCGTCAGCTGCACCCGTTGCGGCCCCCGCCTCGTCTGCACCGTGACCTCGGCTGTCGCTGCTGGCGATGCGGGTGCAGCCAAGGATGCGGAGGAGGATGAGTCCGAGCCGGAGGCCCCGCCTCTCATCCAGACTGTATACCCTGCGTCTTCCCCATTGACTCCATTTACGTTTACCGGCGCCGGACTCTGTTGCGTGAGTCCAAAACCTGTGCTCTCCTCTGGCTCAGGGGGTATAGCTCCGACTTCCGCTGCGTAGTTGGTCATGGCAGTATCGACGGTAGAGTTGTCGTCATCGGCCGCCGCCTCTTGGACTAAGAAGGGATCGGGGCGGGGTGACGGTGATGGTGGTGATATTGACCTTGGTGGATTTGTTTGCTCTTCGGTCCCTCCCTTTGCCTTTCCTCGCCGTCCTTCTCCTCCTCGACGCCTCCAGTCTCCCCACCTCGCATCTTCGTCCGTAGTGACGAGTCCGGCTTGCGTAAGCACCCATTCCGAACACGTCTTCATCACAGAGGTCATGCCCCTCGTGCTCGGCTTCGGCCTTCTCGCTTCTTTCCGGACGCCATGAATGTGTCGTGCGTGCACAGGAACGCCTGATCTCCCCTCCGCCTTGTCGCGTTCGCGCCTTTTGCCACAAGTTGCCGGGTTCCGCCACATCTGGTGCTTGCTTGCTGATCCTCTAGATACTATACCGCACTTTAATGCTAGGTGGCGCGAGCAGAGTGCTAATGTTGCGACGATGATATGATATGAAATGTTCAACTGGATAGTCCTAAGAGCGTAAGAGGCACCTGTACCCATCATCAATTCATGGCTTCCTGAGGCTTTGTTTCTTTGACTATGACGTTTTGCATACGGTGGCCCTATGGCCGAAAACGTAGGTGCTCGCCAACAAAGGGCAGTGCACAATCTCCTGTTGTTGCTGCTTGCTAGCGGTCTTCTCTTTTAGTCTTCTCTTTTTCGCTCCCTCTCGTCCGTTTGCAACCACAGGTCTGACATAGCTAGGGCGTCCCCGCGTAAGAGACCACATATCTTCAGAAATAGCACCCGACGTCAGATCATCTATTCCATTTTTTTTACAACAGAAGGGAAACATAGACAGGCTCACAACATCTCTTCTAATCACCGCCGCCCTACTCTTTCTTTGCTCTTCACTTCCCTTTCCTTTCCTTTCTGTTTCCTCGCGGCCATCCCCATGTCTGAGTACGCACACGTCCGCGCTAGGCTCCGTCCCGGCCGCACCCAAGACGTCTTCCTCGCCTTCCAGGACGACTTCGAGCCCTCTGACAGACCCATCTCCTTGCACCTCGGCCACGGCAACCGCTCCTGGCGTGCCGACCGCCTCGTCGACGCGCGCGACCCCTCGGTCACCGTCCACAATGAACCCCTCGTGCCCCGCGCCGACTCCCCCGGTCGCGACATGCTCGCCGAGTCGGTCGCCGCTGCCGCGCCCCAGCTTGCATTCGCCGGGTATCGTGGGCGGTGGAGCTGGCTTGCGACGGCACGCTTCGGGAGACGATGCTGGCGATTCGTGCAGTCCGCGGTGAAGCAGGCTTTACTGCTCAGCACCATATTCCTCCTCTACGGGGGGGGAAGCTTGGTGTTCTCCTCCTTGGACCTGTTCCTTTTTAACGATCCCCCCGCCCCCGTTACCCCCGTGACGAAAGCACGGATTGTCGTCGGCCGGTCTCCGTTCCCTCGTGATATTGTGCAGCCATTTCTGCAAAACCAGGATGCTCTTGAGTAAGTTTTTTTTTTTTTTGTCACGTAGTTATTACCGATATCCTCCGTGTGTCTCTCTTGTAAAACCGATCTTGTCCAAAGCCTGTGACCGCTGCTCACCCCAACGGCGCAGAAGCATCGATCCAATCTTGTACAGGATCCGAGACGACATAATGCGGCACCCGGCGGCCCGCGAGCTCAGAGATGAGTTCTCCCTGCAACCCGGCGCACCACAGACACAGCTGCAAGAGCACCTCATAGCCACGAGGGAGGCCCTCGAGATCGCCTTCCTGCGCTGGGAGCACTGGACCACCCGCGCGCAGTACGGGTGGGCGTACCTGGCGCGCACGTACGACGACGCGGCGGCGCGGCTCGACCACCTGAAGGACCCGGCGGAGCGCCGCCGGTTTACGTATAACGGCTGGAGGGATCTGGCGGCTGCCGAATGGGAGAATATGAATACTACCTGGCTTGAACAACAAGAAGGGGGAAAGAAGGGGAGCCGCAAAGCAGGTCCAAAACACGAACAGCCTAGCAAGGAAGGCCCGCGCCTCCGCCGCCGTCTACGCCAGGACACGCGCGACATGCTCTGCGACGGGTTCCGCGGCAACAGGGCCGGGGCGATGCTGATGAAGACGGGCTTTGGCACCGTGAGGCCGCTGGCACGGCTATACGGCGACATGGCGAATCGCAGCCCCGGGCCTAATCCCGGCGCTGGGGGTGCTGGGCGGGGGCAGGGTGGAAAAGGCGGCTTGTTCGGGGATCTGAGGCATACGCTTGGCCAGGTACACGGGACTGCTCTTCTTGCTGCCGAGGTGATGCGGAATGGGGGTTGGTGGTCTTGGCCCTGGTCCCGATCCTACAGGCCTCCACCCCTCAACCTCGCCGAACTCGCCTCCATCACGCACAACGCCGAGACCATGATTGACGCGCTCGACCGCGCCCTGGGCGCCGCAGAGCGCGTGCGCGAAGCCATGGACACGGTGTGCATGGGGCTCGCACGCTGGGAGGCTACCGGCGGTGTGTCGGTGTCGCAAGCAGGGATTGCGCCGTGGCTCGGCGTCTCCTACGAAGACATGTACGGGAATCCGGTGGCGCCGGGCGGCGGCGCAGACGCGGAGGGACAGAAAGGAGATAAGCCGCGCGCTGGGGGTCTGTGGGAGGGGTGGCGGGAGGGAGGGTGGAAGGGGTTGTGGGAAGCGCTGTGGCAGCGGTTGTGGAAGGGGATAGGGATTGGGAATAAGAAGGCAAAAGAAAAGCAGGTCGAGTATCTTCTTGTCGGTACGCCGCCCGTGCGCTGGGCTGCGCGCCTTTTCTCGCTCGCTGCGGATGCTATGCAGACGTATACGACGCAGTCGAAGTTACGCCATGGTGCGTGTTACTACTTTCATTTTCTTCCCTTTTCCCTGTTCCCTGTCCCCTGTCCCCTTTTCCCTGTTCCCTGTCCCCTGTCCCCTTTTCCCTGTTCCGCCTTTTCCTGTGACTTTTTTTTGATCAAGTACAAGTGTGCGGTCTCTTTTTCCGGCCGTTAAGCCTTGCGCCTGCTGGCATGCGTGTCCGTATATCTATATTTTTGTATACGTTACAGTGAAGTCTTGTCAACATTTTCTGCTATCAAGCGTGGCTGAGAGTTGCTATATATGCGTGCATATATATGTTTGCAGGCAGTATTTGCCAAGGTTAATACTAATATTAATTGGTTGCAGAGAATGAGTATATTTATAGGCGTTGGAGGCGTGGCAAAGATCTTGAGTCGTATTTGTTTTTTGCTAGCAAGCGTAAGCGGGAGGCTTGGCAAAACAAGTATGATGCAAGCCGCCAGTGGGTAGAGGAGTAACCGCACTGACCACCTTTTGGGACAAGGTCCCTTTCGGCACAATATGACCTACTAGAAATTCTACACTTAAAGCTATATAATAAATTAACAGAAATAGTAAAAATTCTTGTTTTAAAAGTAATATAAAGTAGAAATTTTATAAGAAATTATATATAAATTTTAAGTTAAAAACTTAAATATATTATATATTAATAATAATTTAAAAATAAAATAATTTAAAAGATTATTAATATAGCTAAGTAAAAGGTCGACTTATAAAGTAAATAGGACTTATTAAAAGGTCTACTATTTTTATTGCTTAAAAGGCAGTTAAAATAATAAAACCTTTTTATATTATTAATATATTTATTAACTTTATAATATTTTATTAATTATAAAATTATTTAAAAATTAAATAAAATATATAAAATATAAAATAAATATATATAATATTATGTTAATTATAAACTTTATTATAAAAATAAAAACTAAAAATTAAAAAAATTATTTAATATATTTAAAAATATTTTATATATAATTTAAAAGTTAATAATTAAATAAATAAAATATTTATATATATAAACTTAGTTTTATAATTTTATTTAATAATAAAATAATAAAATAAAATAAAATTTCTTTTAAAATATATAAATTTAATAAATTAAAAAAGATAATATATTAATTTTTTAAAAATTTATTAATAAACAGTTTATAAAGATATAAATATTAATTTATTTATAAACTTTTTATATATATTTAAAATTTAAACTTTAAATTATATAAAAAAAAAAAAAGAATTATTATTTTATATATTAGTTTATTATTTAAAGTTTAAAAACATATTTTATTAATTTATATTATATATTTAAACTTTTTTAAAATTTTTTAAGATATTATATAATAAATTTATAGCTTTATATTTATTTTATTATATAATATATTATAATTTTTTATTTATTTTTATTAATATTTTTAATATAATATAATTTTTTATTTATATTAATAATTATAATTTAAATAATTATATTATTATATTATTATATATTAATATAATTAATTTATAAATTATTTTTAATTTAAACTTTAATATATATTTAATACTTTTATAAAAAGTTTATTATTTAATATAAAAATTTATTTTTATTTATATTTTTTAAAAAATATAAAATTTAATTTTTAAACTTTAAGTAAAAAATTAATATATAAATAATAATTTTCTTTTTATTTTTTTATTATATAATTTAAAGCTTATATTTTAACTTTAAATTAAACTTTTATATATTTATAAACTATTTATAAATAACTTTTAAAAATCTTTATATATATTTTTTTTAATTTATTTAATTTAAATATTTTAAATATTTTTTTATATTTATATATTATTTTTATATAAAATTAAATTATAAAATTTATTTTATATTTATTAATATTTTATTTATTTAATTATTAATTTTTAAATTATATTTAAAATATATAAAATAATTTTATTAATTTTTTAATTTTTATTTTATATTAAAATTAAAATTAAAATAATAATATTAAACTTAATTTTAAATTATATATAATTTATTTAATTTTTATAATAATTTCTATTAATGTTATTTATAAGTTAATAAAATATTTTTTAATATTTTTTTAACTTTTTTTATTTATTTATAAATTTTTAATTAATTATAATATAGCTTATAAATTTAATAAAGCTAATTTATAGCAAGTAATTATTATAAAAAAATATAACTTTTTTTTTTTTTTTTATAAGCTTATAATAATATATAACGTTTTTATTAATACTTTTTATTAAATATTTAATAGTATATAATTATAATATATTATAAACTAAATATATTAAAATTTTATAATAGCTAAAAATATTATTATTATTAAATAAATAATTAAATTAAATTTATAAGCATTTTTATTTTAGCTTTAATATATTAAAAAAACAGCTAATATTTTTTAATATATATAATATATTATTAGTTAGTAAAAACTAAGCATTAAACTTTATATATTAATAATTAAACTTTTATATATATTTAAATTATTAAATTAATTATTTATAAGCTTTTAATAAAAAATTTATAAGTTATTATAAATAGTTTAAGCTAATAGTTAATATAATTATAAAATATAATATTATAAATAAAAATATATATAACTTTAATAAAATAAAGTTTTTAATAAATATAATTATAATAAAAATAGTTATTATAAGCTATAAAAAATATAATAAACTTTAATAAGCTTAATAAAAAAGCTAAAAATAAGTTATAATAATTTAAGCTATTAACTTTTAAAGTTAAGCTATATTATTATATATTATTTATATAAGCAAAGTTTTTTTTATATTTTAATATTATAATATTATTTTATTTAGCAATTAAAAAGTTAATTTATTTTTAATAGCTAAACAATTAATAAAATAAATATTAAATAAATAAAATACTTTAATTATTATATAAAAAGTTATATAAAAACTTTTAACTTTTTTTTAGTTTTAAATAGTTATAAAAGCTATTATTTAATAAAAATTAAAAAATAATATAAAAGTATAATATTATTACTTTTTATATGCTTTTTTATTTATTTTATAAGCTTTAGCTTTTTAATTTAATACTTTTTAATATATTATAATATATTTATTTTATATATATTAAAGATTTAATATAATAACATTAAACTTATATTATAAACAAAATTTATTTGCTAGGTTTTTTAATATATTTATAATTGCTTTTATAAAATAAAATATTTAATTAAGTTTAAAAGCATTTAAAGTTATTTTTTTAAATAGCAATAAAATTATTTTAGCTTTAAGTATTATAAAATTTAAGTAAATATTTTTTATTAAGCTAAAATTACTTTTTTTAATTTAAACTTTAAAAATGCTTATTAATATTATTAAAGTTATATAATAATTAGTTTTAATTAAAACTAACATTAAAAATTATTTCTTAAGCTTTTTAATAAAAAATTTTAACTTTAATAACTTAATTATAATAGCTATATATAAGTTAAAATATAAAAACGTTTTTTTGCGCTAAAAAAAATAAAAAGCTTTAAAAAACTAACTATATTTTAAGCAATTATTATAAAGCTAAAAATAAACATTTAAAAAATAAAAAGCTTTTTATTAAAAACTAAAGTTAAGTTTTATTATAATTAAAAAAAAATATAGTAATTAAATTTAATAATAAAAATAAAAGTAATTATTTAATAAAAAAAGTATAAACTAAAAAAAATAGTATAATATTTATAATAAAGTTAAATATAATCTTTAAACTTATTAAATAAAAGTAAAAAAGTTTAATAAAAATAATTTTAATTAATTTATTTAAATTATATATATTTTAATTAAATTATTTAAGTTTATATAAAGAAAATATTAAAAAATATATTAAAATAATATTATATTAGCTAATATTATATTTATTATTTTAAGTAGTAAATATATATAATATATATATATATATTACGCTAGCTAAAAAGCTATTTAATATATAAAAGTGCTTTTATTTTATATAACCTTTTAATTTTTTTTATTTTCTATTTTTTTATAGCATATTAAAATAAAGATTATTTTTATTACTTTAACTATATAATATTATATATATTTTATTTAATATTAATTAATATTATAAAATATAATATAAATTAGCTAAAATAATAATAAAGCTTATTTATATAATTTAATATATAGGTTTTTATATTGCACTTTTATTTGCTTTGCTATATAAAGCTATTTATATAATAATTATATTTATATAATATTTTTTGTTTATAAAATTAAAATAAAAGATTAACTTTATTACTATATAATATTAAATTAAATAAAAAATAAAAAAGCTAAGCTTTTATATTATATTATAATAGAAAATATAGTTTATAATTATATTTAAATCTTTTTATTTTATGCTAAATAACTTTAAACCTTTTTATTACGTGTAGCTAAAACTTTTTTGCTATATATAATAAAATAACTTTAAACTTTTTTATTGCATGCTAGCTAAAACCTTTAATATATATTAAATTAAATAACTTTAAACTTTTTTTATCGTGCGTATTTAAACCTTTTGCTATGCTAGCTAAATAACCGTTTTTATATAAGGCTTTATATAGTTTTAAGCTTTATATAGCTAGGCTTTATACTTTTATATCTTTTTTTTTCTTTAAAGCTTTAATTAAGCCTTTTAAACTTTTTTTCTTTAAACTTTTAGTTTATATAATAAGTTATTACCTTTACTTTTTTTATAACCTTTTAAACCTTTATATAACTATTATTTATATTATATAAGTTATATTTACTTTATAATATTAACTAAAAAAAAAATTACTAATGTTAAAATAATATTATATTAGCTAATATTATATTTATTATTTTAAATAATATATATATAAAATGCATATATATATTATATTAGCTAAAAACTTAATTAATATATAAAAGTACTTTTGCTTTATATATTTTTTAGTTTTTTTTTGTTTTTTTTTTTATAACATTATAAAATAAAAATTATACCTATTATTTTAACTATAAAATATTATATACACTTTATTTAATATTAATTAATATAATAAAATATAATATAAATTAGCTAAAATAATAATAAAGCTTATTTATATAATTTAATATATAAGTTTTTATATTACATTTTAATTTGCTTTATTATATAAAGCTATTTATATAATAATTATATTTACGTAGTATTTTTTATTTTTAAAGCTAAAAAAAAATTAATTTTATCGCTATATAATATTAAATTAAATAAAAAACTAAAACATTAAGCATTTATATTATATTATAGCAAAAAATAGTGCGTAATTATATTTAAACCTTTTTATTATATGCTAAATAACTTTAAACCTTTTTATTATATATAGCTAAAACTTTTTTGCTATATATAGTTAAATAACCTTAAACCTTTTTATTACGCGCTAGCTAAAACTTTTAACGCATGCTAAACTAAATAACTTTAAACTTTTTTTATCGTATATATTTAAACTTTTTATTACGCTAGCTAAATAACTATCTTTATATAAAGCTTTATATACTTTTAAGCTTTATATAGCTAAGCTTTATACTTTTATACATTTTTTTTAAGGCTTTAATTAAGCTTTTTAAACCTTTTTTCTTTAAACTTTTAATTTATATAATAAGTTATTACCTTTACTTTTTTTTTTTGCAACCTTTTAAACTTTTATATACTTATTACCTACGTTATATAACTTATATATACCTTATAATATTAGCTAAAAAAGAAAATTGCTAATATTAAAATAATATTATATTAGTTAATGTTATATTTATTATTTTAAGCAAAATATATATATAATATATATATATATTATATTAACTAAAAGGCTAGTTAATATATAAAGCACTTTTACTTTATATAACCTTTTAATTTTTTTTTATTTTCTTTTTTTTTTTATAATATAATAAAATAAAAATTATATTTATTACTTTAACCATATAATATTATATATACTTTATTTAATAAAATATAATATTAAGTTATAAATAACGTTATTAAAAATATTATAAATAATAAAATAAAATTATATTTTAAACTTTTAAATCTTTATAAAATAATTAATTTACTTTATATTAATAAAATATAAATAACTATAAATAACTTATTATTTTAATAAATATAATTATTATTTAAAGTAAAAAATATTAATAATAAAATAAAATAAAAAATATAAAAGATATTATAATTTAAATTATATAATAAATATAAAGTAATATAATATTAAATATTATAATGAAAATATAACTTTAATAATATATAATATTTTATAAAAAACTTTAATATTAAATAAAAATAATCGCTAAAAAAAACTGTTATTATAAAAGTAAAAAAATATAAATAACGTTAATAAAGCTTATAATTATAGTTTAACGTTAATTAAAAAAAATATAATAATTTTTTATTTAACTTTTTATTAATAAAAATATTAATAATAAAAAAAACGTATTATATATATAATTTATTATTAGCTTTTATATATTAATTTTCTTTTTTTTTTTTTTACTTTAAAATTTTTATTTATAGTATTTTTAAAGCTATAAAGTAGCTTTTAATAATTATAATATTATATAGTTTTTAAATAAATATTTTAAACACGGTTATATAAGCTAATAAAATATATTATTAACTTTATAAAGTTAATAAAAAATTTAAATATATTATCTTTTTAGTTTTAGCTATTTTATTTATAAAAATATTTAAAAATAATGTTATTTACCGGTTAATAAAACATTTAAAGTAATTAAATAATTTGTTTAATAAGCTAAAATAAAAAATTTATATATAAAAATATAAAAACATGTTTTTAAAGTTAAAAAAATTATAAAAATATTAAGTTTAAATTTTTTAATATAAAATTAATTAAAGTTTATAAAAATAATATTTTTAATATAATTATTATTTTTTAAAGCTTTTAAAAAGTATAATAAAATAAATATATTAAGTTTTTAACGTATTTTATAATATACATTTAAATAAAATAGCTATAAAATTATAAAAAATAAATTTAAATTTATTATTTAGTTATACTTTTAATAATATAGTTTTTTTTTTATATAATCGTTATAAGTTAAATTATTTAATTATAAAGCAAGTGTTTTATAAAAGTAAATTGCTTAAAATATTATTAAAAAAATGTTTTATTAACTTATAATATATTATTTAATATAATTATTAAAGGCTAGTTTATAGCGTTATTAATGCTATAAATAAAAGTTTTAAGCTAAAAAAAAAACTAGTATATATAAAAGCTAATAATATATTATATATAAAATGAATTTTTTTTTTATTAATAGTTTTATTAATAAAAAATTAAAAAAAAAGTTTTATTATATTAATAATTGCTATAATTATTATATTTTTTTTTATTAAAATTAAAATTTAAATATAAGTTTTATTAAAGTTATTTATATTATTTAACTTTTATAATAAAATTTATTTTTTTAATTAAATTATTATTTAAATAGTTTTTCTTAATATATTTTTAGCTGTTATTTTTATTTAATATTAAAATTTTATTAAAAAGCTTAATGCTTTTTAATATTACTTATAAAATTTTTCTAGCTATATTAATAAGTTTTTAAAGTTTTTTTTTAAAATATTATATATTATTAAAGCTATATTTTTACGACGTTATTTAATATTATAATATTTTATTTATTTTATAGTTTATTTTATTATTAATTGTTTTTATTTTAAATAATATTTATATTTATTATAATAGTAAATTATATATAGCTTTTATAATTTATTAATATAAAATATATTAATTATTTTATAAAAGTTTAATAAATTTAAAATATAATTATATTTTTATATTTATAATATTTTAAAAAGCTTTATTTAATATAAATTTAATTTAATTATTAATATTAAAATTATAAAGTTTATTATTATTTACTTATAATTAGCTTATATTTATTATTACCTTTATATTTTAAATGTTATTTTATAAATATATTATTAAACTTTTTATATTTATTATATTAACTTAAATATTTATGTTTTTTAATTTACTATTTATTTTTATATTAAATAATAATAATAATAATAAATTATAAATATTAGTTTTTATAGCTATTTTTAAAAAAGTTATATTTATTAATAAATGCTATAAAATGTTATATATAAAGTTTAAAATAAATAAATAAATATTTTAATTATTTTAATATTTTTTAATAAAAAATTTTAAATGTTAGTTTAACTTTTAATTTATAAGTTTTATAACTTTTTAAGTTTATAAATATAATATATTATTATAATAATATTTTATATTAGTTAATTTATTAATTTTAGCTATAAAACTTAAAATAAATAATTAATTATTATTAAATTAATAAAATATTATAAAAGTAATAAATATATTAATAATAAAAAAAGGTTTTTTTATTTTAACTGCTTTTTAAGTAATAAAACTAATAAACTTTTTAATAGGTTTTATTTAATATATAAATTAACTTTTTATTTAGCTATATTAAATATTAAAGTATATTAAAAAAATAATTAACTTTAATTATTATTTAATTAAAATATAATTTAAGTTTAAATTAATTAATTTTTTTTTAATTTATTAGTTTTTTATAAATAACTTTTTTTTTATAAATTTTTTTATTTTAATAATATTTTTTAATTAATTTTTTAAAGTTATATAATTATTATTTAAACTTTTATTAAATATTTTTATAACTATATTTTTTTTATTTAACTAAATATTAAAAGCTAGTTTTTATTAATTAAATTAATATTTTAAAATAATTTTAATTTTAAAAGATTTATTATTTTTTAAAAATTAAATTAGTTAATAAAAATTAATTTAAATGTTAAAACTAAATAATAAAATAAGTTTTTACTTTTATAGCTTAATAATAAATAAGCAATTAATATAATAAAATAGATTTTAAACGTTTTTAAAAAGTTTAATTTATAAGCTAATTATTTTATACGTTTTAAAACTTTTTAAAAGCTAGCTTTTTATTATAAATATCTTTTAAAAGATTAACTTAATATATAATAGCTATTATATAGCTTAAAATAAACTTTATTTTTTATATTAAACTTTATTAACTTATACTTTTTAATATAAAAAGGTTTAGCTTTAATAGTAATAAAATTTATTATTAACTTAATATTTTTTTAAAAATATTTATAAAAAAAGCAAATATTTTTATAAAAGGTAATATTAATATATATAAAAATATTATTTAAAGTAAAAAGCTATTTATAAAAAAACTTAATTAAAGCAAAATAAATACTATTTAAGTTTTATTATAAAGCTAATAATATATTTATATATATATAGTTAAAATATTTAAAGATATAATAATATAATATTATTTTTATAGTTTAATTTTTTTGCTTTAATAAGCTATTACTTTATAATTAATATTTAATAGTTATTAATAATTATAAATTAAATGTTTTTTATATATTAACTTATAAAACTATTATAAACTTATAATTTTTATAAAAAATTAAACTTATAAGCATATTTTAATTATATAAAAGTAATAATTTAGCTAAAAAAACTTGTTAATTTTAAACTTTATATTTAAAATAACTTAATATTAATAATAATTATTTAAATATAATATTAGTTATTATTATTATAATATTATATTTTAAAAATCTTTTTATTTATTATAAAATATTAGCTAATAATATAATTATAAAACTAATAATAAAGTTTATAAGTATTATTTTTATAAGTTTTAAGTTTTTAAGTTAAATTAATAAATAGTTATTATATAGATTTTTTTAACTTATAATATATATTTAATAGCTATTATAATATTTAAAATAAAATATTACGTTATATATTTTAAAATAAATAAAATAAGTTTTTAAATTTTATATTATTTATTTTTATTTAATATAATATTTATTATTATATGCTATTATTAAAAGTTTTTTAATTTAATTTTTAAAAATATATTGCTTATAAGTTTTTTTATAGTTAATATTATATAATAATTTATTTATTATTATAAATAAATAGCTAAAATAAAAATAAATTTTAATATTTTTATTATTATTATAAAAAGTTTAAAAGATTTTATAATATTTAAAGTTTTTTATATAATTAATAATAATTTTATTTTTAATTATATTATTTAAAACTAGTTTAATAATAACTTTATTAAACTATATATTATTAAAAATAAAATTATAACGTTTTAAAATATAATATAATTATAAATTATATTATAATAAGTAATAAACTTATTAATTAACTTTTATTTACTTTATTTATAAATATTATATTTATATTAATTTAGTTTTTCTTTTTTAAAAGTAGTTTATTAAAATAATTATAAAATTATAAAAAGTTTTAATATTTATTTTAAGTTTTTTATAAGCTTATATAATATATATAACTTTTATTTTAAAACGGTTATATTATAATTTTAATTAAAATATATAATAATTATAAACTATAATAAATAAAACTTAAATATTAAAAATTATTTTATTTAGTTTTTATTTATAACTATTTTTAATATAAAAAATATAAGTTTAAATTTATTTTTAAATAATATATTAATTTATATATATAATTATTTATTAAAATTATAATAATAAATAATTTTATTTTTATATATTAGTTTTTAAATTATTTTAAATATAATTCTTTTTTTTTATAAGCTTATATTAAATAAATTTAATATAAGCTATTTATTTATTAAAGCTTTTAGTTTTAATAAGCTTTTTTAATACTTTTTATAAACTAAAGCTATTTAATATTTTTATAATATTTTTATAATTTTAATATAATATAAAAATAATAGTTAAAAAAAGCTAATAATATTAATATACTTTTTAAATGCTTTAAGTTAACTAAAAAATATAAAGGTATAAAAATTAATTAGTTTTTTTTTAAAAGTAAATATATTAAAGCTATTTATTTAAAAGCTAAATAACTTAATAAATAAATAACTTAAAATAAACTTTTTTATTAAAAAAGTAATATTATTTTTTAAAATATAATAAAACTTTACTATAAATATTTAATATACCTTTTATTTAAATTTAAAAAAATTTTAATATTATTAATAAATATATTATAAAAATTTTAATATAGCTTAAACTTTTTATTTATAAACTATTAAATATAAGCTAAAAGGTTATAAAAGCTTATTATTATAATAATAAACTTTTTTAATTTTTTATAAATAACTATTATAAAATAATTATAATATAAAAAATATATTAAAAATTAATAAAAAAAACTTTATTATATTTATATATATAATATATTTTTTATTATATAATATAGCTATAATTTTAAATTATAAAAATAATAAATACTTATTAAAAATAATAACTTTATTTAAAGCTTAAAAATTAATAATTAAATAAAAATATAGTTTATTATAAAAAATCTTTTTTATTATAAAAATAAAATATATAAAAAAATAAAAGCTATTAATTTATTTTTTTTTTATTTATATAGTTAATTATATAAAATATTAAAAGTTTTATAATTTTAAAAACTTAAAAAATATAATTATTTATTTAGCTTATATTTTTATTAATTATTTATAAATAGTATTTTTATTTACTTATTTTTTAATATATTAATTAAATTAATATTATTTTATATATTAAAAAACTTAGTTAAAACTTTTTTAATTAAATTAAATTTATAATTTTTGCTAATATAAACTATTTATTTTTTAAATAAAATAATATTTTTATTATTAAAAAGCTTTTTAATTTTTATAGTTATATAAACTTTTAAAATTTTTAATAATTAATTATTTTTCTTTATTTTTATAATTAATATAATAATAAATAATATTTAAATAAGTTTAAATAATAACTTAATTATAAAAAATATATTATTAAATAATAATATTTTATTAGTTATTATATTTTTATATTTAAAACTATTAATTATAATATTAAAATAGCTTTTAAAAAATATTATAAGCTTTTATTATATTAATTAAATTATTAATAAAATAAATATAAAATAATAAATTAATTTACTTTATAATAAAAGCTTTAAATATTAATATTAGTTTATATTTTTAATTTTTATATATATTTATATTGTTTTAAAGTTATTAAAAAAAAGGCTATAATTAAGTTTTATTAATATTAAGTTTATTTAATATAACTATAATATTAAAAATGCTATTAAATTTTATTAATATATTAAATATTATTATAGCTTTAATATAATTTTTTTAAGTTACTTTATTAAATATTTTATTATTATTTTATTTTTATATAATATTTACTTTAATACTTTTTAATATTTTTTTTATATTAAAGCTAAAGTTTAATATTATTATTATATAAAAAATAACAGATTTTATTAGCGTTATAATAAAATTTATTTATAAATATTTAAATATAAAATTATAATTAAATAGTAAAATAATATAAATATATAATATATATAAAGTTTTATTAAAAAAATAATAACTTTTTTTTATAATATTATTTTATATATTAAAATAAAGCTTATTAAATAAATTAAATAAAAAATATAAAAAAAAAATATTATTTTAGCAAATAAAAAGTAAAAATAAAAAAAATAAAATAATATATATATATAAAATTAGCTTATTTGCTTTTATTAATATTTTTAAGCTATAATTAATTAATTTTTTATATTATATTATTTATAAAATATATTAAAATATAATATATAAACTATTTTTATATAGTAATTATATAAGCTTTTAATTTATTTATTAGCTTAAAATAAAAAATTAAGTAATTATTTTTAATAATATTTTAAATAAAGCTTTTTTTTTAATTATATAACTTTAATAATATTTTAAATTTTTTTAGCATTTTTATATAATTTTAAATAAAGCTTTTTTTTTGTTTTTAAAAAAGGTAGCTTTATTAAAAAGGTTTATAATATTTTAATTAAAAGTTTTTTTTTTATTAATGCTATATTTTTTTTTTAAAAATAAAAAAGTTAAAATATTTAAAAAAAAATTTAAAATAATAAAAAAAAACGTTAAGTTAACTTTTAAAATAATTATTAAAAAGCTTTTTTAATTATTAAATTTTTATTTTTTTTAAATATTATTATTTTTTTAATATAACTTTTTTAAGTTTTTTTAATAAATATTATATTTTTATTTTATTTTTATATAATATTTATTTAAATATTTTTTAATATTTTTTTTATATTAAAATTAAAGTTAAATATTATTATTAAATAAAAAGTAGTAAATTTTATTAATAATATAATAAAGTTTTTTTTAAAATAGTTTAAATATAAAATTATAATTAAATAATAAAATAATATAATTATATAATATATATAAAATATTATTAAAAAAAATAATAATTTTTTTTTATAATATTATTTTATATATATATATATATATTTATAAATATACTTTAAATTTTTAATAAAAGTTTTTATTATTAATAAACTTAATATTTTAATTTTTAAATGCTTTTATTATTTTAAATAAAACTAAAAGTTTTTTATTATTTTAATTTAGTAAATATAAAGTAAATATAATATATTTTTTATATTTAATATATTTTCTTTAATGCTTTTAATTTAATTGGTTTTTTATTTAATAGTATATTTTAAAATATTAAAGAAATCTTTTATAATTAAGCTTTTTTTATAGCTTATATTATAATAAACCTTTATATTAAGTTTATTTAATAAACTATATATAATTATTTAAAAATAAAAGTAATAATTACTTATTTACTTATTAACTTATTTAGTTTATATAGTTATAAAATAGCTTTATAAGTTTAAAAGAAAATTATTTTTTAAGTAATATTTTTTTAATATTATATATTAGCTTAACTATTAACATATTATATAAATAAGTTAATTATTTAATTAATTTAATTATTTTTTTAAATATTATTATATTTAATTAAAATAAATTAACTATAATATATTAAAATTAATTAAAATTAATTAAAATTTACTTTAATATTATTATTTATATTTATTTTATATATATATATATTATATTTAATATTATTATATATATTATAATATTAAAAACTATTTTAAGTTTTTTTTATAAAATAACTACTTTTGCTTTTTTTTTTAACTATTTTATTATTATTATTTTTTTTAGCTTAAAAATTATTACTTTTAGCTATAATAAATAATTTTTTATGCTATAAATATTTATTTTTAGTTTTTTAGCATTTAAAAAATATATAGTTAGTTTTTTAAAGCTTAGCTATATTTTTTTTTAAAATAACTACTTTATATATTAATTTATATATAGCTTTTAATAATTAAGTATAAGCTTTAATAATTAATATTAAAAAGCTATTTAAATATTTTAAAATTTTATTTTTAATATAAATAAATTAAAAAGCAGCTTTTTTAATAATAGTAAATATTTTAAAAACTTAAAAAGTAATAAATAATTTAAGCTTTAATAATATTATTTTAATAATATAACTAATATTTAATGCTAAAATTATATTTTTAAAATTAAAAAAAATAAGTTTAATAGCTTTAAAATTTAATTATATAATTTTAAACTAAAAAGCATTTTAATATATAATATAAAAGCTATATAAAAAATATTTTTTTATAATATAAGTTTAATAGTAATATATTAATTTTTTAATAAACTTATTATATATTTTTTTTAAAATAAAAAAGCAGAAAATATTTAAATGCTAAAGCTTATAAAATAAATAAGCAAATATATAAAGTAAAATTATATTAATAAACTTAAAATATTTATTAAATTTTATTAAATAATAGCTTTTATAACTATTTAAAATAAAAAAGCATTTTATATTTTATATTTAATTTTTAGTATATAAATTAAAATATGCTATTTATTTTAAACTTTTTTTATTAATTATTTAGCTATTATTTAAAATTATAATTTGCTAGTTAAAAAATAAAAAATTATTGCAAGTTTATAATATAAAATAAATTTTGCTTGCTAAAATAATATAAATAAATATAATAAAACTATTTATATTAATAGCTTAAATAGCTATAAATTATTTTTAATTGCTTTATTATATTTAATAAAGCTTTTTATATTATTTAATATTAATTATAACTATATTAAATAATATTATATTTATTATAAACTTTATTTTATTAAAGTTATAAATATTTTTTTTTAAATGTTATATATAGCAATTAAATTTACTATTATTTAAAATTATTTATAATATATATTAAAATTTTTATAAAAAGTTTTTTAATAATTAATTTTATAATTAAAATATATTTTTAATTTAAAATAATAATATATAAAATTTAAAGCTTAGTTTTTATTAACTAAAAATATATTATATTTATATAAAAAAATATTAGCTATTTTTTTAATATTTTAAAGCTAAAAAAAAAAACGCTTATAAATTTAAGTTTATTATTTTATTAATAATAACTTGCTTTTTAATTTTTATAAATTTTTACATAAAAAGATAAGTTTTTATTTATAAGTATATATTATTTTTATATTAGTTATAAAAAGTAATATAAAAAATTTAATAATATTTAATAGCTTTTTAAATAAAAAAATATAGGTTTTTTTAAATTATATTAATTATAAAATTAATATAAGCTTTTTATAAAAAAAATTACATATTTAATTGTTAAAAAAAACGTAATTAAATATAAAAAATAAAAATATTTAAAAAAATAATTAAATTAATTAAATAATTAACTTATTTATATAATATATTATATTATTTAATATATTACTTTTATAATTAAGTAAATATTAAAATAATTTATTATATAACTTAAAAATAATATTATATTATATATATATTAATTATAATTTATATATAAGTAATATATTAGTTATATTTTTAAATAGTTAATATTTATATTTATAAATATATTAATATTTTTATTTTTTTAAATTAAATTTTTTTTTTATAAAACTTATAAGTTAAAAAAAAGTTAATAATAATATAAGCGCTATTAAAATTAAATAACTTATTTTTTAAGTTATTAAAATTTAATTTAATATTAATATAATAATTAAATTTTAAGTTTTATATAGCTATATTATTTTAATTAAATTTTTTTTGCTTATATTTATTTTTATATTTTTTTTAATTATTTTTTTACTTATTATATTTTATTTTTTAGTTTTTTTTTTATTATTTAACTTATTTTTATTTTTATTATATTAATTATATTTTTTAAATTTAATATTATTTAATTTATAATTTTTATATATTTAAATATATTTTAAAAATAGTAATTATTTTTAAATTTAATATTAGTTTTTCAAAAATTTTAAGTATTTATTTTTAGCTATAAATAATAAAAGTAGTTTTATTTTTACTATTATAATTATATAATTAATATATATTTTTTTTAATTTAAAAGCTTATAAAAAATTTTTAATATTAAATTTTATTATTATTTAAACTTATATTATAATATTATATTTATTAATATTATTATTAGTAAATATTTTTATTATTTTTATATATTAAACTTTTTTTTTAATATAATATATTATAGCATTTTTATTATAAGTTATATTTTTTAAATAAAAATTTATTTTAATAAATTTTTTATTAGTTAAAGCAAGTTATATTAAAAATTTAGTTTTTATTTTTTTAAAGATTTTTATTAAAATTTTTTATTTAAGTTTTTTATAATAAATATTAATAAGCTTATTATTTTTATTATAATAATATATAGCTAGCTATTATAATAAAAAATTTAATATGCTTAATAAAATAATAAATATTTATAAAAATATTTTTATTTTTATTTGCTATTATTTTTATATGTTTAAGATTATAATAATTTAAGTTAAAAATATTAATGTTTTTTTTTAAATAATATAATCTAATAGCGCTAGTTTTTAATATAGCTTTAGTTAATATAATTATATTTAATATAATATTAACTTTATTAAAAATATTTTATTAATTATTATTAAAGTTATTATTAAAGTTAAATATATTATTTATATTATATTAATTTTTTTAAGCTTATTTTTTAGCTTTTATTAACTATTAATATATTATAAAATATATTAATAGTTTATTAATATTTATTTAATAAAAGTTTTTTATTATGTTAATAAATTCTTTAAAATATATATAAATGTTAAAGTATTTAAATATTAAATATAATTAAACTAATAAGATTTAATTAAATGCTTTAAATATAAAAAGCTAAATTATTAGCAATTTAAAAGTTTTTAATATAAATATTAAAACTATAATAATTAATAGTTTTTTTTTGTTTAATAAAATAATAAAATAGTTATAAAAACTACTTTTTATAAAATTATTAGCTATTTAATATTAGTTTTATATAAATTTTCTATTAAAGTTTAAGTTTTTTTATAAAATTAAAATATATAAAAGTATTAATTATAATAAAATATAAATAAAATAATTTATTAAAAGCATTTAAATATAAGTTATTTATAAAAAATAAATTATTTATACTTTTAATTTTTTACTTTTTTTATTTTAGTTTTATTTTATTAGTTTATTATAAATATAATGAATTATTTTATTTATTTTAAAAACTATATTATTAATTATTTTTATAAACTATTTTTATTTTTTAATTTTTTTTTATTAATAATATTAGCTATTATATAGTTAATGTTATAAGCTAAAGTTTATATTTACTTATTTTATTATATTAATTTTTATAAAACGTAATTTTAAATTTTTTTATTGTTTATTATTTTTTTAAAAAGTAGCATTTAATTTTTATTTACTTTTAATTTAAATAAAATAAGTAAAAAAGCGCTTATAGTTATAATATTTTATTAAATAAATAATATTATTAATATTAGCTTTTTAGTGTTAAAACTAAGCTTATTAATAGTTATATTAATAATATAAGTAAATTAAATATTTAAAGCGTTAATAGTTAATAACTTAATATGTTAATAAATATTTAAAGTTTAATTAAAATAAGTAGTTTAACAAAAAAGTTTAAATTTAATTAAAGTTTAAATTATTTTTTAAAAGCAAAAATCTTTTTAGCTTTAATTAATTTAAAAATAAAATTTTATAATTAATAATAAAGTTTAAAACTTAATAATTAATAATTTTAGCTTGTTTTATTAACTATTATTTTATATAATAAGGTTTATAACAAATAAATATAATTTATAAATAGTAAAGTTTATAAGTAAAATATTACTTTATTTAAAAATAAAATAAAATTATATAGTAAACTTTTATATAATAAAGCTGTTTTTTATAAATTAAATAAAATTATAAAATAAAACTTTTTATTTTATAAATTAAATAAAATAAAATAAACATAAGCTATTAATTTAATAACTTTATATATATAAAAAATTTTTATTTATATAAAGCTATTAAAATGCGTGTAAATTTATTAAAGTTATAATAAGTTATATAAATAGCATAAAATAAAATTAAATATAATAATTTAAAAGATTTAAATTTAAAGTAATTTATACTTTATATTATAAAGCTAGTAAAAACTTAAAAGAATATTATTTTTAATATTATAAATGTTAACTTTAATTAAATAAAGTTAAATAAAAGGTAATATATTATTTAAAAAGGTATAAAATTAAATATAATTTAATTTAATTAAATCTACGTTTTTTAAAGGTATTTATAATATAAATTACGTAAAATAATAGCGTTTAAAAATGTTAAAATTAAATTAATTTTACTTAAATTATTAACAAGCTAATTTTTATAACGTTAATATAATTAAAGTTAAAGCATAAGTTGTTAATAAACTAATTTAAAATTTTAAATATATTAGTTTATTAAGCGTAGCTATTAATAAGCTAACTAAGCGTTTAATATTATTAACTTAAAAAGATAATTAATTATAAACTAAAATAAATTTATTAAATATAATTATATATTTATTATATTATTTAATAAAATGTTATAAAAGTAGTAAATATATTAATAATAATTAAAAAAGGTTTTATTATTTTAATTGCTTTTTAAGCAGTAAAAATAATAAACCTTTTAATAAAAAATCTTTTATATTTACTTTTAATTTAAATAAAAAATATTTTAAAATTTAGTTTTAAAGTAATTAGTTAGTTTTTTTATTAGCTTTTTTTAAAAAAAGCTTTTATTAATATTATTATTTTTTAATATAGCTATTAAACATTTAAAAAAAATAAAAATTAAAGCTTAATTTTAAAGTTAATATTAGTTTTTTTAATTATTATAAACATTTTTATTATTATTTATATTATTTTTTATAAGTTTTTTTTTAATATTTTTTAAATATTAAAAAATGCTTTTTTATTAATAATAGCAATAATATTTATAATTTTTTTAATATTATTTATTTTATTTAAATTATATATTATAAAAGTTGCTATTTTTTTTAATAATATTATTTTTTATTATGTTTATTTTTATAATTAAACTATTAACTAAAATATATTAAAACTAATAAAAAAGCTTAATATAAATAGCTATAATATTATTATAAAAGATTAAAATAATTAAAAAAAAAAAAAAAAAAAAAAGTAATATTAACAAAGAAAATATATAAAAAAAGTTATTTTTAAAAGAAAAATAATAGTTATAAAAGCTAAATAATATAAAAGCTTAAGTTAATTAAATATAAAAAAATATTAGCAATATAATTTTTTAATAATTATAAGTTTTATTATTTATTTTTTTATTTTATATAATAGTTAAAAAAGCTAAAAATAAAAAATAATTTTAATAAAGTTATTAAGTAATAATATAATAATTAATAAAAATTTTTTTAATATAAAGTTTTTAAAAATATTTTTTATTAAAAAAAAAGTTTTAAAATAAATATTAAAATTAAATTTAAAATTATAAAAATAATATTATTTTTAAATATTAAAAGTATAGTTAATATAAATAAAAATTAAATAGCTTAAAAAAATAATATAAAAAAAAAATATAATATTATTTATAAGTTAATAGTATATTTAAGTTAATAAAACATTTTTTAATAATTATTATATGCTAATAAAAATAAATTAATTATAACATATAAAATTAATTTAAATTAATTAAAATTATTTTTAGTAAAAGGTTTTATATTTATTTAATAAGTTTATATATTATATTTTATATTATTATAAATATTATAGTGCTTTTAATATATTTAAGCTTTTTTATTAAGTAATTATTTTTATTTTTATTATTTAATTTAATTATTATATTTTTTTTTAATTATAATAAAACTTAAGCTTTGCTTATAATAAAAAGCTTTTTATTTTTTAAATTTTTATTTTTAGCTTTATAATATTTGCTTAAAATATAATTAGTTTTTTAAAGCTTTTTTTTTTTTAATATAAAATAAGATTTTTATATATTAACTTATATATAGCTTTTATAATTAAGTTAATAAAGTTAAAAATTTTTATTAAAAAGCTTAAAAAATAATTTTTTATTTTAGTTTTAATAAAAATTTATTATTATTTAGCTTTAATAATATTAGTAAACATTTTTAAAGTTTAAATTAAAAAAAATAATTTAAAGTTAATAAAAAATGTTTGCTTAAATTTTATAATATTTAAAGCTAAAATAATTTTATTACTATTTAAAAAAATAAGTTTAAATGCTTTAAAACTTTATTAAATGTTTTATTTTATAAAAATAGCTATAAATGCTTTAAAAAACCTAATAAAAATTTTTTTTTTATAACATAAGTTTAATATTATTACATTAAATCTTTAATATATATAAAATAAACGCGTTTTAATATACTAAAAAATATTAAATTAAAAAGCTAAAGCTTATAAATTAAATAAATAAATATATAAAAAGTAATAATATTATAGTTTTTATAATATTTTTTAAATTTTATTAAATAATAGCTTTTATAACTATTAAAAACTAAAAACATTTTAAATTTTTTATATAACTTTTTATATAATAATTAAAATATTTTACTTATTTAATATTTATATTATTAGTTTTTTAGCTATTAAAAAATAAATTAAGCTTTTAATTGCTTAATAAAATATTATTATAATATTAAAATATAAAAAAAACTTTACTTACAAAAATAATATATAATAATATTATTTAACTTTAAAATTTAATAGCTTAAATTATTATAACTTATTTTTAGCTTTTTTGCTAAGCTTATTAAAGCTTATTATATTTTTTAAAGCTTATAATAATTATTTTTATTATAATTATACTTATTAAAAATTTTATTTTATTAAAGTTATATATATTTTTATTTATAATATTATATTTTATAATTATATTAGCTATTAATTTAAACTATTTATAATAACTTATAAAATTTTTATTAAAAGCTTATAAATAATTAATTTAATAATTTAAATATATATAAAAGTTTAATTATTAGCATATAAAATTTAATATTTAGTTTTTACTAACTAGCAATATATTATATATATATTAAAAAATATTAGCTATTTTTTTAATATATTAAAGCTAAAGTAAAAATGCTTGCAAATTTAATTTAATTATTTATTTAATAATAATATTTTTTTTAGCTATTATAAAAATTTAATATATTTAATTTATAATATGCTATAATTATATATTATTAAATTTTTAATAAAAAGTATTAATAAAAATGCTATATATTATTATAAGCTTATAAAAAAAAAAAAAAAATTTATATTTTTTAATAGTAATTATTAGCTATATTATAATTAGTTAAAAGTTTATAAATAAATAAAAAAAGTTAAAAAATATTAAAAAATATTTTATTTATTTAAATATACTATTAATTTATAAATAATATTATGTTAATATAATTAAAAAAGTTTAAAAAAGTAAAAAATAATTTATAATATTTATAAAAAATAATATTTTAAGTTTTTAATAATTAAATAAATAAAGTAATAAGATAATAATTATTTTAAAGTAAATAAAATAAATATTTTATTAAAAAACTATTTTTTTTTAGCTTTAATATATAATAGCTTAGCTAAAAATCTTTTAGCTAAAAAAAATTTAAATTAATTAATATAGCTTAAAGTTTTTAATTAAGCTTTATTTTTTATATAAAAGTTTTAAAAAAAATTTTATTAAATATAATAACTTTTAATATAACTTTTAATAATATAAATTTATAACTTTTTTAAAATTTATATAATTAATAATTATAATAAAAAAATAGCTAAAAAGTTTATTTTTTTTATTTTATTTTATTAAAAAATATATATTTTATAATATAATATTTAATTATATAATAAAAAAAAGTATAGCTTTTATATTATATTATTATTTTAATAAGTAAAACAATATAAATTATTAATATTTATAATAATAAAGTTTAACTATTAAATAAAACTAAAAAAAAATAATATAATTGCTTATAAAATAAAAAAATAAAAAAAATAATAAAAATAATAATATAAGTAAAAAATAATAAAAAAACTTATATTATTAATAAACTTAATAAAGTATTAACAAATAAAAAAGTTATTTATTTGCTATTATTATATTTAATTATATTAATAATATTAACTATAATAAAAATATTAAAAGTTTAATTAAAAAAATTATTTAATTATAAAAATATTAATTTTTAAGCTATTAAGCTATATTTTTTAAATAAGTTTTAATAAAAAAAATATATATAAATAATAATAAAAATACTTTTAAATTTAACTTTACATTTTTTATTTATATTAAGTTTTTATATTTAATTTAATATTATTTTTTTATTATTAATATTATTATAACTATTATAATAATATAATTATATTATTTATTTATTAAATTAAATTATTATTAATATTTTTAATTAATATAAAGTTTTTTTAATAATATATTTTAAATTATTACTTTTTTTTAAATATAATATAATTATTTTATATTATTATAAATAATTATTATTATAAATTTACTAATAAAAAACTTTATTAAGTTTATATTTAAATATATTATAAACTTATATTAAAATATATATTATTTATTTTATTTAATAGCTAATTTTTAAATATATTAAAACTTTTTTTATTAATTTGCTTTTTTTTATTAAATTAGCTAAAATAAAAAGTATTTTAAATTTTTTTAATATTTTTTTTTATTATAATAATAATTATTTTTTACTTTTTAAGCTAAAAAAAAAAAAAAAAAAAAAAAAAATAAATTTTTTTTTGCTATAATTAATATGCTTTTTTATATTAAAGCTAAAAATATATTATTAATATAAAATATAAATACTTTTATTATATTATTTTTTTAAGACTTTTATAATAAAATAACTTATAAATATAAGTTTATTATTATTTTTAATTAATATAAATTTAAAATAATATTACTTTTTAATTATTTATTAGCTAAAACTAAAAAATATTATAGCTAATATAATATTATATAAAATAAAAAACTTATGCTTTTAAAAAAATAAACTTAAAAACTAATAATATATAATAATATTTAAACTAGTTAATAAAAAAAATAAACATATACTTTTTATATATTATTTTAATATTAATTTTATTTTTAATATAACTTTTTTAATAGTGCTACTTATTAATAAAATTTTTTAATAAAATTATAAATTGCTAAAATTAAAATTTTATAAAGCTAAAGCTTATTTTAAATAAAAAAAAACTAAGCTTTAAATAAAAGCTTTATAACTTATAAAAAACGCTTAATTATTTTTAAAATTAATTAATTGCTTATATTTATATTAAAAAAAGTATATAAAAAAATTATAACTATTTATTTTAAATAATTTAAAACTTAAAAGCTAGTTATTATTTAATATTAATAGTTTAAACTTATAAAAGATTATAATATTTATATTATTAATTATTTTAATTATTAACTAATAAAAATATTTTATAATAAAACCTTTAGCTTTTTATAATTTACTTTTATATTATTATATTTATTTTAATATATTATTATAAATTTTTAAAAAATAAATATAAATAAAAAAAAAAGTTTATTTTTATTATTAATTAATTAATTAAATTGCTTTAATTAATTTTTTATAAAAAGAAAAAATAATATAAGCGTTTATAATATTATATAATTTTATTATTATAGCTTATTTTAAATTTATAGCTTTTTTAATTAAATTAATTTTAATAAAAAACCTTAGTTTATTTTACTTTTTATAAATAAAATAGCTAAAATATTAAATATTAAAAAAATGTTATTTTAAGCAAGGTATTATAAATTAATTAAACAAATAAAAATTATAATTATAATATAATTACTTTTAAAATAATTAAGCTAAAGCAGTATTTATAATAAATTTTATTATTATTTTATTTTTTATAAATTTATTAAAATATAGCTATTTAAAATGCTATTAAAACTTTTAATGCTAATATATTATAACTAAAAAAACTATATAACTAATATAATAAGCTTTTTATTAAAAAAAATAGCTTAATTATAAAAAAGCTTAAATAATAGCTAAAATAATAAATATTTATAATAAAACTATATAAAAAACCTTATAATAAACTTAAAATAAAAAAATTAAAAAAAAAACTAATATTAATATAAACTAAATTTTAATATTAATAATAAAACATTTATTATTAAAAAACGCTAGTTTTAAGTTATTAATAAATTCTTTTTTAACTTATTAATATTATAAAATAATAATAAAAACTAATTTTATTATATTTTAATTAAAAGTTTTTAATAGTTAGCAATTAATTAACTTTTATTATATAAACTAACTATAAAAATATTTAAATAACTTTTTGCTTAACTAAGCTATAAAATAGCTAAAAAAAATTATAAACTTTTTTTTTAAATTTAAATAAAAATAAAAAGTAAAAAGCATTTATATATTATAGCTATATTATAAAAAATTATAATATTAAATTAAATAAAAAGATTAAAACTTTAATAAAAAATAATATTTTGCAAGTAATTTTAAAAATTTATTAAAATTACTATTAAACTTTTATTATAATAACTTAAATTTAATAAAGCTATTTATAAAATAAAAAAATTAATTAAAAGCAATAAAAAATAAGTTTAATAAAGCTTATTATAATAATAATATGCTAAAAAATTTAATAATAAAAAAATTATAAAAATAAAATGTATATATAAATATATTTAATAAAACTATTATAAGCTATTATAAAAAAGCGTTTAAACGTTTTTAAAAATTAAAAGCATTTAATATAATAGTAATAATAACATAAAAACATAAAGTAAACTTTTTTTTTATTAAAAAGCAATAAATAAAAAATAATATGTTTAAATTTTAATATATAATTTTTTTTAAAAAAAAAGCAGTTATAGTTAGCTTTTATAAAAGTTTTTAAAAAACTTATATAAAACTTATTTATATAAAACTTTTTATAAAACTAACTTTATATATATATTTAATTTAATAATTTTATAAACTTTTAAACTTTTTTTTTTATTATCTTTAAATTAATATATATATTTAAATATTTAAGTTAAAAGCTTTGCTTTTTTAAAAAAAAATTTTAATAACAAATAATTTAAGTTTTTATTATAATATATAATAAAAAAAACTTTTAAAAAATATAATTATAATATTAAATTATAATTTTTAAAATAAGTTTTATAAATATCGTTATAAAAATATTTAAAAACTAATGTTTTAGCTTTTTACATATAATATTATACACGCATGGTAATATTAATCACATAGCATCAAAGAACAACCGGCCCACCAGCGCTCGCAAGTCCTCATCGCTCTCCCCTAGCACCCCGTACCCAGCATAGAAGGCCGCATCCCTCCCGTTCACAGCCGTGACCACCGCATTCGCGAGGGCCCCCGCGCGCGGCCGGGCCGCGGGCTCGGGCGCCAGGCACGCGCAGACGAGGCCGCGCAGGTCCGCGTCGAGTTCCGGGAAGGGCTCCACGCCGTCGTCGCCTGGCAGAAGCTGGACGCCGTTGGTCACGGCTAGCGGGCTGTCACGATATGTTCGTTAGTTACTTCGCTGCGGGTGAGGACGGGGGAGGGAAGGGGAAGGGGAAGGGAGGACGCGGCATGGCGGACTGACGCGTTTGCTGCTACGCGGAAGGGCTGCGCTTCGCCTACCGATGGGTAGATCCCTGCTGCCAACTCCTTGTCGAGCGTTATCAGCTCTACCATTATCTTATAGACCCCACGGCCGGATGTTAGTGTGTTTGGTTTGAGGCGGGGATGAGGAGGAGGCACTTACGCGCCCTATGTCGAAGAGATTCTCGGCGACCGATGTGTCTGCTAGTCTCCTGTACGCGGGATTTGTCAGTCAGTTGCCAGATTTACGGATTCATAACTCGATTGTTATTTATGAACGTGTTCTGTGATCCACCGCGCCGGCAGCCGCGCGGAAAAGCAGGCCGTTACAATGGGGCCCTGACGCTACGCATCCGCTGCGAGGAATTTGTCCTTGTGGCCTCACTTTTCCATGTCCTACGAAGGGGCTACTTTTTCAGTTCAGTAGGTGTCAGAGGTTTCAATCTTTACTCTGTCTCGAGCCCTATGTCTCGACGGCACCCCTCTAGCCCCTTTATCAAAGGGAGGGGGGAACAATGCTCAGTCGTGGGTTCGGGCGGCTATTCGAGTCCTCGTCGTAGGTGGCCAACTCCCCTTCGCGGCCGGAGCGCACCGTTAGGCCTCAACCAGGGCTCACACATACACACACGCACACATGTCCATCACGGCCTAGTGCTATACGCCTCCGCGAGAATAAAACCGCCAGCTTACCGGTCATTAACGCTGTGATCCAGCATCGTGCCGAAATCGATGAGCTTGAGAATCGGCACGGTCAAATGCTCGCGGTCGGGGTCGTTGGGCTGCAGGCCCCCAAACATGACTACATTCCCATTTCTCTCTCTCAGCTATGGACGATCGATCGGGTAATTACTAAAGCAAAAGGAAAGGACCGGGTTGCTCACGGTTCGCGGAGTGCATGTCGCGGTGCTGATACCCGGCCGTCGCACCGCCACGGGCCCTCTCGGATACGGGCTGGGGATCTGGGCCTGGGGGTTGTGCAGGTGGCCATCCCATGGCTATGCACATCCTGATTACTTTGGGGGGGAAGAAATATCGTCAGTTTAAAGGTGGCAGACAGCTTGATTGCTCTTGTCTGCGCGGTTTGTTGGGGAGGAAAGGGACCTACGGCACAGGAACGCCCGCCACAGAAACCGGTTCGGGAGGCGGATTCTATTAAACCTCGCTTTTTCCACCATCGATTTGACGGTGCCACTGTAGTCATGTTAGCCTCGAGCCAACAGTCCGGTCATCCTTGCGCGTGCGATTACTTCTCAAGCCATTCGAGATACAACCAGTGGCCCATCTGCACTAGACAGTTCCAATTCCTGATTAGCGACGGTGTCGCAGCGTGGACTGAGGACCGCGCTATCTATGCACATACTATAATGCGACTGGAGGCCCTCCAACGTCTCGGCCAGCGGGTCTCTGTCGACCTTCACTTCCTTGACGGTATGCTTCGCCCATCGCAGAATCTGCAAACATGTAAGCACGCGGCAATAAAGCGCTCTCCATCTATCAGGATCACATCATGACAAACCTCTAGATTCTGCCTCTCCAAGAGCAGACTGCTCTGATACTCGAAGTCGACGTCGGCCGCCACCCGCGAGTAGACCCGGTCCGTCTTCACTAGCAGCGCGCGGAACGCCGCGTTAGCACATCCCATCTTATCCTATCATATCCTGGCCCGAACCGGGGCTATTATATTATACGTAGCAGTGGGTAACGAAGTATAGATAATGGAAAAAAGCGCGCGAGCGTACACACGATGTACCGCGCTTGCCCCGGCGTCGGCATGTACTGGATCTTCCACGTCAGCCCCGCCACGCCGCCGCCGATGGCATTCTCCATGGCGAACCGCCGCTCCGCATCGCGCGCAAAGTACCCGAACAGCCGCCCCCGCGCCTCGGCGATGATGTCCCGCTCGACCCTATACCGCCACTTCGGTAAGCCGTTGTCTCCACGCCCGCGCGCACGCAGTCACTCAGGCACCTGTCAGGAAGGAGGGAGGGAGCGTACCAGAGATCTTGGCTCATTTTCCAGTTTTGTCCTTTTTCTTTTTTTTTTTTTTTCGGCTGCGATTTCACGTGTTGCGGAGCTCTCGCGTCGGCACTGCTATCTTCGATCGCGAGCCTTTTTACTGGCAACTTTGCCCTCGAAATGCCTTGTGCATATTAAAATGCTCCTTAGGATAGGCTAGGAACCCCTTTTAGGGCCTTGTTTGCTTTATTACTGTTTTCAGTAGCGAGCTTTTTGTCTTGCATTTTTGTTGTCCCGCGCTGAAATACAAAGGAATTATGCACAGCTAAACTGCTCAACAAAAATGATAGCAGGCATAGACAACGCTATCATGGTCGACTTCACGTTGCCGGTAGGAGTGATTTATATGTAGCGCGAATAGCACCCTCTACTGTAAAATCGGTTATGGCAATCGTAACAAGTAAACGAACAGTGACCGAGTGCTGCCGGCGGATCGACAATACGCCAAGCCCACGGCGCCGAGTAATAGAGATGCCCCTGGCAGGTTCCGTAATATTATGAGGACGGAATGCCTTGTCGACTGCATGATTGCATCGACCCCGGCCGCCGCAGACTCTGGTTAGTCCCTGAGGTCGTTGTGGCTTCATTTGTAACCCCCCTGTCCATTGATAGCAAGTAACAGTCCAGGGTGTTAATGAGGCCTTGCACTGAGGCTGGAACCAGCTATTTGTTGGACTGCAGCTAGCAGCTTAGACAAACTACTCATGCACAATTCATGCAGATGTAGGAACTTGTTCTCCGTGTTAGATACTGTCGCCTTTCACGGTAAAAAGAACTCTTCACACAACATCTGAAGTCTAGAGATCAACTCGTCAGGTGGCAATGGAATCCGCCCAAGGCCGTACTATGGCATCATGCGCTCGCGTCAAGGGCAGCCCGCGTTCTGGCCGCCAAAGCCTCAAGAGAGGTGTGCCGCGGATGCCTTTCTCCGGGAAATTTTAACCAGTGGGTGATGCTGTCGTGGCATACGTCCTAAAGGGAGGCCTAAGGTTTAGCTGCATCACGCTTTGCTACCTGCAAAGGGCTGATAACAACACTTTCATTTAAGTTTTAAGTGCTTATTGCCTTTAGCTAAGCTCATGTTAGCAACTACTATATTGCTAGCTATAGGCATTTAAGCATAAGCTTATAAATAATAACTAACTTAAGTGTTTTTAACATAACATTATTTACAGCTATGTTATAAAACTATAATAGTATATATAATATAATAACTTATAAGTTATTATAGTTAGCTTATAATTTTAAACTGCTATAAATTATTAAAAAAATATATATATAATGTTATTTTTTAATATAAGGTTTAAAGGATATTGTTTATAATATTACTTATGCCGTGCACGGTGTCCTAAGGATTTATATGCTATTGCTATGTATTACATCCGCAAGGCCTTTCTGAGCACTCATATCTCCTATAGAGCTGACCTTAGACCGGAGAATAAATCTTGATATATCCTGCATTTTGGCTTGTGTCACTTGGGGGACTCATGTTTCCTTTGACTGCATATATCTGGGATGGTGAATGGCCTTGCAAGTGATGACGGTGGCGTGGGGATACGCCGCTTCTTGACGCGATCGTCGCCGCCGCTGCTGCCGAGGCCATCCTCATCGAGTATCCCTCTACCTCTCTTGCGAGGTCTCCCTCTCTCCTCTTCTTCGCGGTTCGCGACTACGTTGTCTCTATACCACGTATCCTCACATGAATCGGTATCGCTGCTGCCTTCCTCTTCGTGAGCACGGACGACGTTGTCTCGATACCACGTATCGAGATCGCTGTTTCCCTCCTCCTCGTCGCCGAACCGAGGCGACAACCGATCTGCCGGCGCGTCTCGAGCTTGCGGGGTGCTGGATTCGTCGGCTGCCCTCTTTCTCTTAGCCGGACTGGCACTTCTCGACATACCACCACCATACTCTTCTTTTAACTTGCTACTCGACAGATCCGATATTTTGGTGACGACACTATTCCTTTCCAGATCGACCACCAGACGCGCGACGCGACGCTTCGAGGGGGCAATGAGCAGAAACGGCTTCACGAGGATGAAGACGTTCAGCGCGAAGCGGGCGAACAGACATTCGCGACTGATATGCGCGAGGTGCCGCGGCCGCACCTGCACATTGTGGTACTCGCGGGCGAACTCGTCCCACGCCCCGTGCTCGGAGGCTTGCAGGACGTGGACCACCCAGGACGAGGCCTTGTAGACGAGCGCGAAGACCAACTTGTCGAGGGCGTTATGGATGTCGAATCGGAAGTGGCAGAGGTTGCCGGACCCGTCGATGCCGCGCATGCGATCTCCCCTGTCGAGGCCCCGGACCATGGCATTCTGGCTAAACCAGGCATCGTGCGCCTTCGGAATGAGGTGGGCCGTCTGGCACGAGTAGGCCGCGTTGGTGACGGCGCAGCGGGGATGGCGGCTTGCCTGCGGATGACTTTCTATCGCATCGGGTGACTCGGAGACGGAGGCTTTCGGCGACGGGAAAGAGTCGGGTATGCGGCCGTGGGGGAATTGCCAGTCTTGGAACGCCGGCACAATGGCGTAGGCGCGATCACCAGGCACGATAAAGTAGTCTAGACGGCTCGGGGTCAGGTATTGCCATTTCCACGTGATGAGGGGGGCGTTCGCAAGCGGCTAGAAACAGACCTAGTCCCCAAAACAGGAATGTGGCAGGCTACAGGCGGCGAGGGGGGGAATGAAGAATGGTGCCAACACTCGCTTACATTCGCCGGCGGTGAGGAGAACAGTGCTGCGCGACACAGGGCGGTCTCCCTGCGCGTCGAGGCTCAAGTATCCGTCGAATGCATTGTTGGCAACGATCTGGCACGCCAAGAGCGCAGTCTCGTGATGCAGACCGAGACGCGGCTGTTGTGCGCCGACGTCTTCGATTGGTGCTAGCGAGTCGAAGCACGGGAGCTCGAAGATGACATTGTACCCCGTCGATTCAGTGGGATGAAGAAAAGAAACAAAGGTAGGGGCTGTGGCCGCTAGGTCGGTGGTTCTAGAAGGCTGTAATTGAACTGTGTCCATGAGTAGACGCGATCGTGTTTGTTGCAGAGATAAAGATAAAGGTGATGATGACTAAGTTAGCTTCCTAGCGCTAAAATAAAGCAACGCCACTTAAACTAAATACTTAACCACTTTAAAAGCATACTTAAAAAGAGTGTATGCATATCACATGATATTTAAATAACTTCTTTAAAAGCAGTGGTATAACAATATAAATTATATTGTTAGATTTATAATAATATATTACCTGTAATTATATATGCTAGTTTTTCTTTTTTTTTTTTCTTTTTTTTTTAGCTTAAAATCTTTATTTATAAAATTAAAAAGTATTTTATAATTTTAATAAAGCTAAGTAACTTATTAGTTACAATTAGCTATTAGCTATAAGTAAATATAATAATACTAATAGTAACTAGTATTTTTTAAATATAAATAATATTTTTTAAATATATAAACTTATAATAAAAATAAATATATTAAATCTTTTAAATAACTAAAACTTTACGTTAAAATATATAGTAAATAAAAAGTTTAAAGTTAAATTTAATTGTTAATATGCTTTTTTATTTAATTTAATTATTTTTTATAAAAAGTAACGTTAATAAACTATAAGATAATATTTTAATGTTATATTTACTTAATAAATAGTTAGCTATTTTATTAACTTTAAAATTGCTAGTTAACTTTATAGTTTTTAATAATAAACTATATATACTAGCTTTATAACTTATATAGTTAAACTTATATTAGCTATAATTTGCTTTTTAGCTTTTACTTATATAAAAATATAAATTAACTTTTCTTAAAACTTTAAGTTTTAATTTACTATTATTATTTTATATTTTAAAACTATAACTTTATAAATATATTAGCATTTTATAACTATTATTTATTTTAAGTTTTTTTTAAAAACTTAATTTTTAAAACTTTTTTATACTAAGGAAATTTAAGTTAAATATAAAATCTGTTTTTTTAATATATTTAAAGTATAATTTAAAACCTATATTATTTTTAGTTAAGTTAAAGAATTTTTAGTTTAATTATTTTTATATAGTATAAAAGCTATATAAAAATAAGTTTTTTTATTATTATATAATTAAAAAGTAAAATTAAAAAAAATAATTTAAAAACTTTTACGTATTTAATATTAATTGCTTTTACTTTAATATTAGCTTTACTAAAAACTAACTAGCTATATAAAAGTACTTTTATAAAAAAAATGTAAAATATATTAGCAGTAATATAAAATAGCTACGTAAGTACTAAAAAAAGGTTTAATAAAACTTTTAAGCAAAAGTAGTGCTAATTTCTACGCAAAAGAAATTTTTTTTATAGTTTAAAGCAACTAACCTTTAAAACTTAATTTTTTACTACTTTAATATCTATATATACGTAGAAAATACTTTTAAAAAAATAGCACTAAAGTATAAGTTACTTAAGTTATATAAAAAATAGTTATTGCTAATATTAATTTAAAACTAAATTAAAAATTATTTTAAAACTAACTAATATAAATATATTAATATTAACTTTAATATTATATATAAATACTATATAAATATAATTATAAAAGTTAACTTTAACTTTTAATTAACTTTAACTTTAACTTTAACTTTAATTTTAACTTAACTTTAACTTTAAGCTATATTATTTGTTTTATAAATTTAATATTAAACCTATATAGTATAACCTAAGTTATTATGCTTATATAGCAAGATAAAACTATATAAAATAATATAACCTTAATTACTTAGGTTTTATTATTACCTAAGTAAATGTTAAAACATAATATTATTAAAATTAAATAAAAAATATATAGTAATTAATAATATATTATTAAACAATAAAAATATGCTATGCTACTATAAATAAATATTAAAGTGCTAAAATAACTTTTTAATTACTAATAAATATATAAAAAAATATATCTAGCAAAGTAAAAGCTATTATATATATATTTAGCTAACTAAAACTTATATAATTACGCAAAAGTTAATAAAAAATAATTAAAAAGAAATTATAAATTTATTAAAGTAATAAAACTATTATTTTATTTAAAACTAAATATATAAAAAATAATATTAACAATAAATTAATTTATAAATAACTTAAAGGTTGTTATAAAAAAAGTCCTTTAAAAAGGCAAGGCTTTTAGTTTAAGTATTTAAGTGTATATATTAATCTAAAGATAAAAAAGAAAAAAAGAAAAGTTTAAAGGTTTATAAAATTATTAGTTATTATATATGTATATAAAGTAGGTTTTGTAAAAGGTTTTATATAAGTAGGTTTTATATAGGTTTTTTAAAAACTTTTGTAAAAGCTAGCTATAACTACCTCCCCTTTTAAAAAAATTGCGTGTTATAAGATTTAAACCTATTGTTTTTTCTTTTATTGCTTTTTAGTAAAAAAAAAGTTTACTTTAGGTTTTTATGCTATTATTACTGCTATATTAAATGCTTTTAATTTTTAAAAGCATTTAAAAGCTTTTTTATAATAGCTTATTAGTTATTTTACTAAGTATGCTTATATATATGTTTTATTTTTATAATTTTTTTGTTACTAAATTTTCTGCTATATTATTATTGCAATAAGTTTTATTAAATTTATTTTTTTTTGCTGCTTTTAACTAATCTTTTAACCTTTTTAAAAGGCTTGCTAAGTTTAAATTTTTGCAGTAAAAATTTAATAGTAATTTTAGTAAATTTTTAAAATTATTTGCAAAATATTATTTACTATTAAAGTTTTAACTTTTTTATTTAATTTAATATTATAGTTTTTTATAATATAGCTATAATATATAAATATTTTTTACTTTTTATTTTTGCTTAAGTTTATGTTTATTTTTAAAAAAAAAGTTTATAATCTTTTTTTCTAGCTGTTTTGCAGCCTAGCTAAGCAAAAGATTGTTTAAATATTTTTATAATTAGTTTATATAGTAAAAGTTAGTTAATTGCTAACTATTAAAAACTTTTAATTAAAATATAATAAAGCTAGTTTTTTTTATTATTTTATAATGCTAGCGCGTTAATAAATAATTTAACTTATTAAATAGTTTATTAGTAATTTAAAACTAGCATTTCTTAATAATAAATATTTAATTGCTAATGTTAAAATTAAGTTTGCGTTAATATTAGTTTTTTTTTTTTAATTTTTTTGTTTTAAATTTATTGTAATGTTTTTTGCGTAGTTTTAACGTAATTATTTATTATTTTAGCTATTACTTAAGCTTTTTTGCAGTTAAGTTACTTTTTTAAAAAAAAATTAGTTATATTAATTATTTAATTTTTCTAGTTATAGTAAGTTAGCATTAAAAATTTAAATAATATTTTATATAGCTATATTTTAATAAATTTATAAAATAATAAAGTAGCAATAAAGTTTATTATAAATAATATTTTAGCTTAATTGTTTTAATAATAGTTATAATATAATTATAGTTATTAATTAAAATATTTAATTATAATTTTTGCTTAGCTAGCTAATTTATAATATTTTATTAAAAATAACTTTTATTTAATATTTAATATTTTAGCTAGCTTGTTAGTAAAAAATAAAATAAACTAAAGTTTTTTATTAAAGTTAATTTAATTAAAAAAGCTGTAAATTTAAAATAAGCCTTTATAATAAAGTTATATAGCATTACAAGCGTTTATGCTATTTTTTCTTTTGCTATAAAAGATTAACTAAAGTAATTTGCTTAATTAGTTAATAATAATAAAAATAAACTTTCTTTTTTTTTTGTTTATAGTTATTTTTTTAAAATTTATAACAATATGTTAAAACAAATATAATAATATAAAAGTAGGCTATAAAAAGCTAAAAGTTTTATTATAAAATACTTTAGCTAGTTAATAATTAAAGCAGTTAGTAATATATATATTATAATCTTTAGCAAGTTTAAACTATTAATATTAAATAGCAATAAGTTTTTAAGTTTTAGTTTATTTAAAATATATAGTAGTAATTTTTTTATATATTTTTTTTAGTATATAAGTAAGCAATTAGTTAATTTTTAAAATAATTAAATATTTTTTATAAGTTATAAAGCTTTTATTTAAAGCTTAGTTTTTTTTTTATTTAAAATATATTTTAGCTTTATAAATTTTTAATTTTAGTAATTTATAGTTTTATTAAAAAATTTTATTAATAAATAATATTATTAAAAAAGTTATATTAATAATAGCAGCAAAGTTAATATTAAAGCAGTATATAAAAAGTATATGCTTATTTTTTTTATTTATTAGCTTAAATATTATTATATATTATTAATTTTTAAGCTTGCTTTTTTAAAAGCATAGCTTTTTTATTTTATATAATATTATATTAGCTATAATATTTTTTAGTTTAAGTTAATAAATAATTAAAAAATAATATTAAGCAAAAAAATCTACTTAATTAGCTTATTGCTAATTTAGTTATTATTTTATACTAAAATATTTTAATGCTTTATAATTTATTATAATAATAAATAGCATTTTTTATTAAAAACTTACTAGTTTTAGTTTTTAATATTAAAAAGCTTTAACTACTGCTAATATTTTTTTATTATAAATAAAGTAATTTATTTTAAAACTATATATAGTTTTAAAATAAAATCTAATTAAATGCTAGAATTTATTATTTTTTTTTAAAAAAAGCATTTTGTTATAACGCTATTTAAAGCGTTAATTTTTACTTTAGTTTTATAGTTAAAGCAATAGTATATAAATATAAAAGCTATTATTAATTAGCTTTTAAGTTTATTAAAAGCTTTATAGCATATGTTATTAAATTTAAAAGGCATGTTTTTTTTAATAAAAGCATATAATAGCTTTATAATATAGCTATATTTTAATATAAAACGTTAATAAAAGTTGCAAAACTTTAAAAATAACTAGATTACTTTTAATAAAGTAGGTTTTTTTTAATTTTAAATAACTACAACTTTATTAAAGTTAACTTTAAGTTTGTTATAACTAATAATAAATTTTAAATATTTAGTTTTAATAATATAAAACTTATATTTTTTTAGGTTAGCTTATAAGCTATTATTTTTTAGTTTTTTAAAAATAGTTGCTATATAAATTTTATATTTAGCTAAATTATTTAAATAAATTAATATATTGTTTAAATAAGCGCTATAAAACTTATTTAAGTTATTTTTTAAAAAGCTATTTATATAACGCTAAAAAATAGCAAGCTTATTTATTAGTTTAAATAAAACTATTTTATATTTAAATAATTTATATTAAGTTTTAAAAGTTATTAAATTTTTGCTATTAAAGTATATATAAATATAATAAAATATTTAGTATATATTAATTTTAATAAAAATTTTTGCTTTTAAAATTTAAGCAAATATTTTATTAATTAATAGCAATAAATATTTATTTTTTTTAGTTAATATATTAATTTTTTAATAGTTTATATATATATATAATTTTTTATTAGCTTTAAATATAAGTAGTATAAAAGCAGTATATAAAGCACTTTTAAGTGTAATAAATCTTTTTTTAAAGTTGTTTAGCATATATTTACAAATAACTTTTAACTTTTTAAGCAATATATAATATAAAAAGCTATTAATTATATTTGCAATACTTTTTTCTAATATAAACTTAATATAATAATTAATTAAGCGCAAAATTACTAAAATATTAAAATTAACTTTACTAAAGGTTTTAAGTAGCAGTTAATATACTTTAAAAACTATTTTTTAGGCTTTATACTTTAGTTTTTTTTTTTTTTTCTTAAAAAATGCTTTAGCGTTTTATTTTTTATATATATATATATTAATTTTAATAAAAAAAGTAATATATTTTTTTATTTTTTTATAGCATAATATATAAAAAAAAAAGCAGTACTAATTGCTATAATATTAGCAATTAGTTTATATTTATATTAACTAATATTATCTTTTTATATTTTATATATGCTTTAAGTATTATGTTTTTATTTTATTTCCTTTTATAAAAGTTATATTTTAAAGCATAAAAGTTTGTTTTTTATTTTAGCTAACTTATAGTTTATTTTTTATAATTTTTTTAACTAATAATTAACTATTAATAGCTTGTAAAGTTAAAAAGTATTAGTTTAATAAACTTTTTTTTTTTTTAGCGTTTTAGCAAAAAGTAAAATAAACTTATTTTTTATATAAGCTAAATATTTTGCTACTATTTTTTTTTTTTATATATTTATTTTTTTTTTTTATTATTTAAAAGCAAGTTTAATAAAAAGATATAATATTTACGTTAAATATTTAGTAAAATGTTATAGTTTTTAAAGAATTTTTATTTAATAAAAATATTATGCTTTAGCTTAAGTATTATAAGCAATATATTTTTAAAAGTTTTACTTTATAAATAAAAGTTTACTATAATAGCTTTTTTTATTTTTTAGTAAAAAGTAGCACTATTATTATATTTAAATATTATTTTTTTATAAAAATTTTTTATAATTATAAGTTTTAACTTAAATATTACTATATTTATATATTAAATATTTATAAAAAAATATTTATTTACTTTTATATTAGCAAAGCTATTAAATATAATAAGTATTTATTTATTTAATTTTAATTTAATAATTATAAAAAATAAGTTTTTTTTTAAAAATAAGATTAAAAAGTTTTTTTTATTTTTTATATTAGCAATTAATGCTAATAGTTTTTTTAAAAAAAAGTTTACTATTTTTAAAGTTAGTTTTTTTTTATATTAAGTTTTTTTTTTGCTAAAGTATTTTTAGTTTTACTGCTATTATTGCTATAGCAAGCAAATAAAATAGCAAGCTAAATTTCTTAGTTTTTATTATTTTTTTTAAAATTATTAAAAAGATATTTATTAATATAGTAGCCTTTTTTATAATATTTAAAGTATTATTTTTTTTTTATTAATATTTTTATTTTATTATAGCTTAGCTATAAATAAGCTTTTTTTAAAGCAGGTTTATTATTACTTATGTTTTTTTAGCTTAAGTTTTAGTTTTAGTTTTAATTGTTAGCATAGTTGCTTTAACTAAAGTTTTTGCTAGTATTTTTTTTAATAGTATTTTAATTTTAGTTTTAGTTTTATTACTTTTGCTATCTAGTTATAACATTAGTTTTAAATAAATTATAAACAAGCTATTTATAATAAAAAATAAATATAGTATATTTATAATCTTTTTTAAAAAACTTATTAATAACTTAGTTTTTAATATAAAAAATAAGTTGCTAATAAAACTTTTTTTTTTATAGCAACTTATTAAGCATATATTTGCTAGTAAAGCAAGCAAACAAGTTTTTAAAAGCTTAAAACTTAACAAAAAAGTTTATTTTAAAAGCTTTAAATTTAACTTTAGCTTTTTATTTCTTATTTAAATTAAAATATTACTTTTTTAAATAATTTATTAATTTAGCAGAAGTAATAATTTGCTTTAAATAATTTATGCTTAAGTAAAATTGCAAATAGTTTGTAATTAAGCTGCTTAAATAAAACTTTATATTTATTATTTTAGCTTTATTTAAAAAAAACTAGTTATTATTAGTTTTAAAATAGTTTGCTTAAATATAATGCTATATTTTAAAATTTACTTTATTTTTAGTAAAATTATTAAAAAATATAAATACTTTAACTTTTGCTAATTTTTTAGTACTGCTAATACTAAAAATAAATTTAAAAATATTTTTATGCTATTAAAATATAAAGTTTAATATAAGTTAATTAAATTTATTTAATTTAGTTTTTTTATTTTTAAGCTTTTTATAGATTTTTTTTAGTTGTATATTTATAGCATTTATTTATTTATTGCTTTTTTTTTAAACTTTATTTAAAAAGCATATAAAAACATTAATTAAAAAATTTAATATAAATATAGTTTTATAAAGTTTTTAAGCTTTAATATCTTAAGCTTTTGCTATTAAAGATTATAGCTTTATTTTTTAATAAAATATTAATTAGTTAGTAAAATAAGCTTTATAAAAAGCTTTTTTAGTTATTAAGCCTTTAAAAGCAAAAAATCTCTTATATTTTTTTTTATAGCAAAAAAAAAGTAAAACTTAATATAATACTAGCTATTTACTTTATGCTAAACTACTTTAGCTAAAAAAGTTATAAAACTTATTATTTCTTTATAAATATTATTTATTTTTATAAAGTTGCAAAGCTATTTAAAGTCTAAGTAATTAATAGCTAATTTAATATAGTTATAATAAAATATTAATTTTTTAAATATATTTTTATTTTTGCTATTGCAACTAATAATATATAATAAGGCTATTTTAATTAAAAAAAAGCAATAGTAATATTTATTTGTAAATTTATTAACTTTTATATAAGATTTTATAATATTGCTTAAGTTAAAGATAACTTTTTTATAAGCTTATATTTAAGCTTATTTTTTTGCTATAAAACTATTATTATTTTAAACTATTAATAATATAAGTATAAATTTAATAGATTTTTTTATAAATAAATTATATATTTAGTAGTAAAACAAATATAAAAACAAGGTTTATTAAAATAAAGTTTTATTTATTTAATTTTAGCTTTAGCGTTAATTTAGTAAAGTTTATATAAAACAGGTAGTATGTCCGGTTAATTAATTAAAAATATAATTGCTAGCGTGCTAGCAATTATTAAATTAATTAATTAAAATATAAAGCTTTTTAGCAAAATAAAATAATCTTTAAATTATTATAAAAAAAGTCTTTTAAAAAGATAAAGCTTTTAGTTTAAGTATTTAAGTATATATATTAATCTAAAAATAAAAAAGAAAAAAGGAAAAGTTTAAAGGTCTATAAAATTATTAGTTATTATATATATATGCAGAGTAGGTCCTGCAGAGGGTTTTATATAGGTAGGTCTTATATAGGTCCTTTAGGGACCCTTGTAAAGGCTAGCTATAACTAAAGTAAATAGTAGTTTTAAATAAAAAATTTATTAATTAACTTAATTTTACTAAAAACTAATTTTTTTATACTTATTAGTTTTAAATAGTTTTTTATTTTTAATTTAATATATAATAATAAATATATTTTTAATTTTTAAGGCTAAAAAAGTAATATCTAGCTTTTTTAATGTTAATTTTTTTACTACCTTAAAAACATTTAATAATAGTTTTATTTTAAAATAAAAAATAAATATAGCCTTATATTTTTACTTATATAATAAGTTAAACTTATTATTTTAAAAGTTTAAAATCTTTAAAGCAAAGTATACTTTAGCTTTACTTTTACTTTTAAAAACTTTCTTGTTAGTACTTTTTATTTTTATATTTAAATTAAATATATTATATATAAGTAATAAAATATTACTATAAATAAACTATTTAGCTATAAATAAAAAAACATATATAAAAACTATAACATATATATTATATTTTATTAATATTTTTTTTTAATATAATAAAGCTTATTAGCATTACTATTATAACCTTATAATCTTTTAAAAATTAAAACTTATATTTAAAGTAAATAAAATTATAACCTTGCTTTAATATTAAAACTATATACTTTATTTATTACTATAAACTATTATTGCTTAAGGTTTATAAACTAAAAAAAAGCTAAGCAATAATTGCTTAGTAAAAATAAAACGTTATTTTTTTAAAACGTAAAAAAACTAATACTACTATTAATATTTAATATACTATTAAACTTAGCATTATTAAAATTAAAACTTAATATAAAAGCTTGTAGGTTATTTTTAACCTTTTTAACTTAAAAGATTAAATAAGTTTAAATAATAATGCTTTATTAAATTAAAAACTATATATTATATAACTAAAATATATAAAGTTTTAAATTAAAGCTTAGCTTTTTAATATAAACTTTATTACTTAAGCAATATATACTTGTTAATAAGTTAATATTAAAAAGTAAAAATCTTATATTTTAATTACTAGCATATATTTTAAAGTTAATAAATATATTATTTTTATTATTTTTATTTATAATATTAACCTTTTTATAAAACTTACGCTATAATGTAAGTTTTAACTATTTAACTAACTAATATTGCTAATAATTTAGCTAAAAGTGCTAGTTATACTTTTTATAGTATTTATAAAACATATTATAAAAATAAATCTTATATAGTAAGTTTTTTATATAATTATATTATTATAAAGTTAAATTTTATATAAATAGTTACTTATATAGTTATATTGTTATAAAAGCAATAAAAGGTATATATTTTAATAGTAGTATATATAGTAGATTTTTTTTAGCTTAATACGCTTACTTTTATTATATATATAATAAAAGCTATAATATAACAAATAATAATGTTATTATAACTAAAAAACTAACCTTGTTTTTTTATTTTGCTTACTTTTATAATAATAACTAAAAGTTAGCATATAATAATATTATAAGTTAAAATTAATAGCAAGTTAGTTTTGCTAAATAGCTTAAATAAAAAAAAAAAAAATAAACAAGTTTGCTTAATAAAATAATTTTATATTAAAAAGCTAAGTAAGTTTAATTAAAATGCTTTTAGTAATAATATATAGTTTTAAATTTAATAACGCTTATAATATTAATGCTAATAACCTATATATTTAATAGTAAACTATAGCGCTTAGCGCTTTAAAAAGCAATAAAACCTAAAATGCTTTTAATACTTATAGCTGTAATATATATTAAACTAAAGCTAATAGCAGCTATAAAATAAGTTAAATACTTTTTATTATTAGCTAGTTAATAAACTTTAAATTTAATTAAAGTATAAAAAAACATATTATTAATATAAAATAAGTTATTATTTACTTTTTTACTTTTTATATAAGCTTTAAATTAAAGCTAAGTTTTTTTAAAATAATAATAAATTAAATATTGCATATTATATAAAGCTTTAAAAAAGATTAATAAATTGCAATAAGTAAAAACGGAAAAAAAATTAAAGAAATAGTTATAAAATATAAACATATTAGTTTTTATAAATAATAATAAGCATAAAAGCTATAATTAAAGCACTAATAATAATTAAAAGTGCTAGGTTTATATAAAAGCAAACTAAAAATTAGCGTTTTATAAAGTTTATTATAATAACAAATAACAAATATTACTAATAAAAAAAATTATAAAGTTTATTTAATAATATTATTTTAATACCTAATTAGCTAACGTTATATTTATATATAAAAAAATATAACTATATAATATATTATTATATAATAATAAAGCAATTAATAAAACTATATAATAATATGCTATAATATAAGCATATTATAAACTAATAAAAATAATAATAATATAATACGCTTATATTAACTAAAACTATTAACTAAAAATTAGCGTTATATTATATTAAATAAAATAAAATTTAAGCAATTATTAAAGTATTAATAATTAAGCTATAAGTAGAAAATCTTATAACATTTACATATTATTATAAATTACACTATATAGTAACACTAAAGTCTTACTAGAATATAACCTAAAAAACCTTAAAAAAAGTAGGGACTAAACACTAGCTCTAAAAAAACCCTAAAATCTAGGGTCCCTATTAGTGTAAGTGGTGCGATATAACAGGCAAGACACCAAAACACCAAAATCATAGAAAGTAGCATTAATAAAGCTATGAACCAACTGTTTACGATCGTGACATTAGCCATCGTAAGGAAAGGGCGCATCTACAGTCTCCCCTTGTTTGTGCTTTTCGCTACACATCTTGTACCAGCAAATCGAAAAGGTCGGCCGGCAAATCATGGAGAGGACTTGACTCTTCGGCAGAGGCTTGTCGGGTGCGTATTCTCCCATCGAATGGGCCATCCAGTCTCTGGCATCGTAACGGCAATATCTGCACAGCGCCTCCACATGCCACCGCGACAGCGGCTTCTTGTCTTGGCGGACCACAATCGTGCTTCCTACGCTGTTCTGCCATGGTGCCGAAGCCCAGCCCCAGCCCAGAACCCCCTGCGCAACATTGTCCTTCACGTTGGGATCACAGCACAAATGGAGAAAGGTGGCGTCTTGATTATTGAACGGGCTCTCCGTCCCGAATAGCTCCGAGTCCCGCACATTGGCCCAGTTGGGATGCGGAAAACAGCGTCTCGTGAAGATGGGTAGGCCGATGCGCTTTGCAATATCCGAGGTATCGTGGTCATTGAGGATAGCATCCGTCGCGGGCAGATCTATCTCCTCAAAGTGCGGTTTGTTGAACAACTTTTGGTCGCCAAGACAGTTGATCTTGACACCTTTGATCTTGGCAAGAGGAGCCGGCAGATCCATTGGCACGGATGTGCGGTCGGAATTGTACCAGACAAGATAATCTGTGATGTGTCGGAAATCGTTCATATTGACGTCCCTACATCGCTCTGGATCAAAGCTAGATCCGACTTTTCCGTAGGCAATGACAGGGCCACGCCAATCGTGATGGGACGCGGGTACAGTTGCAGTGACACTTGCGATGCTATTGTTCGGCACCGATCCATCGATGAGGAAGGTATCACGGTACGAGACGCAGACTATGTCGGAGAGGTGTTTTCCAAGGACGTCGTTGTATCGGATAATAACCTCGTGTCCATGGTCATTATTGAGAAACGGCTTGGCATTCGGATTTTGCCATCTCCTGTCGTACTCATCTTCCGGCTCTATCCACCCGCAATGAAGCCAGATAAGCTTGGGCTGCTTCTGGTCGACGGGGAACAGAATGGCTCGGACGTGCTCTTTATCTGGTCGGGTTGTGATATCAAAGGCAGAGAATCTGGCGCAAAGAAGTTTGTGGACCGGATAGTCACCTCGTTGGCAAAGCTTAGAACAATACGAAACGCTTTTGCAGCGCTGGCAACGGAGGGCATTGGTTTTGTTGCAGATGATGCAAGAATCAGGTCCAGATGCTTTGGAATCCTCCATATTTATGCGGGCAAGGCAAGGCGAGGCGAGTTGCACAGAACGAATGGGTGATAGACGATGCCGAGGAAGATGACTAGCAGGAGCCCTGGTGACCTGGTGATGAGGTGATAAATATGTAGTAATCGTAATTCCACGCCAGGCCCCGCATGTGCGTGTTGCGTGTGAACAAACCGGTAAAACCGATCGACTAGGTTAGTATTTCTGTACACTGTTGAATAGTCGAGGTTATCAGGTACACGCCTAAGGTTAGTCGATAATATTAATCTTTTCCCCTTACTCATAGTGTCCAACCATGACCACTTCATTCTCGCCAGCTACATACGAATACCGCGGTGATCATAGCACACACCCTCCCTTTGCCTGCGTTGCCATGTCACTTACCCCGCTCCATGTGTCGTCGAACGATGCAGTCGTCCGAATCTCGTTTGTAGAATCCAAAATCCAGGGGTACCCAACAGCATACCATTGGACGACGCGTTGCTGCGCAGTCGGTAGAACTGACCACAGCAGCCGGTTGGATACTGGAATCGACCTAAGCCATGCAGTCCGCGGCGTTCACTGCTGCTGCTACCGTACTCTCTCTATCCCACTTACAACATATTAATACGCCACCACTTTCGGCTTTCCCGTTCTCCAAAGCGCAGCCTAAATAAAGGGTCGGGCACTAATCTTAAAAGCTAAAAGTAGTGCAGCAGTATGAATTTAATCAGCTTCACAGCTATCGTTAAGCTGATAGCTTGCTGGATACGCAACCTTGTTAGGATGACTCGCAAACCGGCACGCAGTCAATTAGGCTCTAATGTCCTAGCAATGGGGCAAAGGGGCGAAGGGGTAAAGATGGCGTCTCCGCCTCTAAGCTTCTGCGCCGCCTTAGTGAAGAATGAACCCCGCGCCGTATGATTGATTATCACACGTCAGACGGGGAGCCTGCAGCCTGCTCAGCTCCAAGGATTGCGGGCACCACCCATCTGAGACGAAGGACGCCATTTTAAACGGGTCGG